>CAXAJV010000602.1:0-228000 GCA_963969225.1 Xylocopa violacea
TTCGTCTATATCGTAATATAACCTAACCTCACCCATCTAGACCCTCGCTGGTAATGTTTCACAGAATCCCGGTCGTGTCGTCTCGTACGTTTCGGTGCGGACATTATATACGTCTATAACGTTATATATCCTAACCTAAGGCAACTTAACCTCTCGGATGTAGTATTTTCCAACAGTCTTGGCGGGTCGGACCCTACTTCTCGGTGGGCACATTATATACGTCTATATCGTAACATAACCTAACCTAAACCATCTAGAACCTCGCTGGTAATGTTTTACAGAATCCCGGTCGTGTCGTCTCGTACGTCTCGGTGCGGACATTATATACGTCTATAACGATATATCCTAACCTAAGGGAACCTCATATCTCGGATGTAGTATTTCACAACATTCCTGGCGGGTCGGCCCCTACTTCTCGGTGGGCACATTATATACGTCTATATCGTAATATAACCTAACCTAACCCATCTAGACCCTCGCTGGTAATGTTTTACAGAATCCCGGTCGTGTCGTATCCTACGTCTCGGTGCGGATATTATATACGTCTATAACGTTATATATCCTAACCTAAGGGAACCTAACATCTCGGATGTAGTATTTTCCAACATTCCTGGTGGGTCGGCCCCTACTTCTCGGTGGGCACATTATATACGTCTATATCGTAAAATAACCTAACCTAACCCATCTAGACCCTCGCTGGTAATGTTTTACAGAATCCCGGTCGTGTCGTCTCGTACGTCTCGGTGCGGACATTATATACGTCTATAACGTTATATATCCTAACCTAAGGGAACCTAAAATCTCGGATGTAGTACTTCACAACGTTCCTGGCGGGTCGGCCCCTACTTCTCGGTGGGCACATTACATACGTCTATATCGTAATATAACCTAACCTAACCCATCTAGACCCTCGCAGGTAATGTTTTACAAAATCCCGGTCGTGTCGGCCCGTACTTCTCCGTGGGGACATTATATACGTCTATATCGTTATATATCCTAACCTAAGGCAACCTAACATCTCGGATGTAGTATTTTCCAACATTCGTGGCGGGCCGGCCCCTACTTCTCGGTGGCCACATTATATACGTCTATATCGTAATATAACCTAACCTAACCCATCTAGACCCTCACTGGTAATGTTTTACAAAATCCCGGTCCTGTCGGCCCGTAATTCTCCGTGGGGACATTATATGCGTCTATATCGTTATATATCCTAACCTAAGGGAACCTAACATCTCGGATGTAGTATTTTCCAACATTCCTGGCGGGTCGGACCCTACTTCTCGGTGGGAACATTATATACGTCTATATCGTAATATAACCTAACCTAACCCACCTAGACCCTCGCTGGTAATGTTTCACAGAATCCCGTTCATGTCTTCCTGTACGTCTCGGTGCGGACTTTATATACGTCTATAAATTTATATATCCTAAACTAAGGGAACCTAACATCTCGGATGTAGTATTTTCCAACATTCCTGGCGAGTCGGCCCCTACTTCTCGGTGGGCACATTATGTACGTCTATATCGTAATATAACCTAACATAACCCATCTAGACCCTCGCTGTTAATGTTTTACAAAATCCCGGTCGCATCGGCACGTACGTCTCGGTGCGGACATTATATATGTCTATATCGTTATATATCCTAACCTAAGGGAACCTAACTTCACGGATGTAGTATTTCACAACATTCCTGGCTGGTCGGCCCCACTTCTCGGTGGGAACATTATATACGTTTATAACGTAGTATAACCTAACCTAACCCATCTAGCCCCTCGCTTGTAATGTTTTGCAGAATCCCGGTCGTGTCGGCCCGTACGTCTCGGTGCGGATATTATATACGTCTATAACGTTATATATTCTAACCTAAGGCAACTTAACATCTCCGATGTAGTATTTTCCAACATTCCTGGCGGGTCGGCCCCTCCTTCTCGGTGGGCACATTACATACGTCTATATCGTAATATAACCTAACCTAACCCATCTAGACCCTCGCAGGTAATGTTTTACAAAATCCCGGTCGTGTCGGCTCGTACTTCTCGGTGGGGACATTATTTACGTCTATAACGTTATATATCCTAACCTAAGGGAACCTAACATCTCGGATGTAGTATTTCACAACATTCCTGGCGGGTCGGCCCCACTTCTCGGTGGGAACATTATTTACGTCTATAACGTAATATAACCTAACCTAACCCATCTAGACCCTCGCTGGTAATGTTTTACAAAATCCCGGTCCTGTCGGCCCGTAATTCTCCGTGGGGACATTATATGCGTCTATATCGTTATATATCCTAACCTAAGGGAACCTAACATCTCGGATGTAGTATTTTCCAACATTCCTGGCGGGTCGGACCCTACTTCTCGGTGGGAACATTATATACGTCTATATCGTAATATAACCTAACCTAACCCACCTAGACCCTCGCTGGTAATGTTTCACAGAATCCCGTTCATGTCTTCCTGTACGTCTCGGTGCGGAATTTATATACGTCTATAAATTTATATATCCTAAACTAAGGGAACCTAACATCTCGGATGTAGTATTTTCCAACATTCCTGGCGGGTCGGCCCCTACTTCCCGGTGGGCACATTATATACGTCTATATCGTAATATAACCAAACCTAACCCATCTAGACCCTCGCTGGTAATGTTTTACAAAATCCCGGTCGTGTCGGCCCGTACTTCTCCGTGGGGACATTATATACGTCTATAACGTTATATATCCTAACCTAAGGGAACCTAACATCACGGATGTAGTATTTCACAACATTCCTGGCTGGTCGGCCCCACTTTTCGGTGGGAATATTATATACGTTTATAACGTAGTATAACCTAACCTAACCCATCTAGCCCCTCGCTTGTAATGTTTTGCAGAATCCCGGTCGTGTCGGCCCGTACGTCTCGGAGCGGACATTATATACGTCTATAACGTTATATATCCTAACCTAAGGGAACCTAACATTTCGGATGTAGTATTTCACAACATTCCTGGCTGGTCGGCCCCACTTCTCGGTGGGAACATTATATACGTTTATAACGAAGTATAACCTAACCTAACCCATCTAGACCCTCGCTTGTAACGTTTTACAGAATCCCGGTCGTGTCGTCCCGTACGTCTCGGTGCGGACATTATATACGTCTATAACGTTATATATCCTAACCAAAGGCAACCTAACATCTCGAATGTAGTGTTTCACAACATTCCTGGCGGGTCGGCCAAACTTCTCGGTGGGAACATTATATACGTTTATAACGTAATATAACCTAACCTAACCCATCTAGCCACTCGCTGGTTATGTTTTCCAAATTCCCAGTCGTGTCGGCCCGTACTTTTCCGTGTGGACATTATATACGTCTATAATTTTATATATCCTAAGCTAAGGCAGCTTAACATCTCGGATGTAGTATTTTCCAACATTCCTGGCGGGTCAGTCCCTACTTCTCGGTGGGCACATTATATACGTCTATATCGTAATATAACCTAACCTAACCCATCTAGACCCTCGCTGGTAATGTTTTACAGAATTCCGGTCGTGTCGTCTCGTAGGTCTCGGTGCGGACATTATATACGTCTATATCGTTATATATCCTAACCTAAGGCAACCTAACATCTCGGATGTAGTATTTCACAACATTCCTGGCGGGTCGGCCCCACTTCTCGGTGGGAACATTATATACGTTTATAACGTAGTATAACCTAACCTAACCCATCTAGCACCTCGCTTGTAATGTTTTACAGAATCCCGGACGTGTCGTCCCGTACGTCTCGGTGCGGACATTATATACGTCTATAACGTTATATATCCTAACCAAAGGCAACCTAACGTCTCGAATGTAGTATTTCAAAACATTCCTGGCGGGTCTGCCCCTCTTCTCGGTGGGAACATTATTTACGTCTATAACGTAATATAACCTAACCTAACCCATCTAGACCCTCGCTGGTAATGTTTTACAGAATCCCGGTCGAGTCGTCCCGTACGTCTTGGTGCGGACATTATATACGTCTATAACGTTATATATCCTAACCTAAGGCAACTTAACCTCTCGGATGTAGTATTTTCCAACATTCCTGGCGGGTCGGCCCCTACTTCCCGGTGGGCACATTATATACGTCTATATCGTAATATAACCTAACCTAACCCATCTAGACCCTCGCTGGTAATGTTTTACAGAATCCCGGTCGTGTCGTCTCGTACATCTCGGTGTGGACATTATATACGTCTATAACGTTATATATCCTAACCTAAGGGAACCTAACATCTCGGATGTAGTATTTCACAACATTCCTGGCGGGTTGGCCCCCACTTCTCGGTGGGCACATTATATACGTCTATATCGTAATATAACCTAACCTAACCCATCTAGACCCTCGCTGGTAATGTTTTACAGAATCCCGGTCGTGTCGTCTCGTACGTCTCGGTGCGGAAATTATATACGGCTTTAACGTTATATATCCTAACCTAAGGGAACCTAACATCTCGGATGTAGTATTTTCCAACATTCCTGGTGGGTCGGCCCCTACTTCTCGGTGGGCACATTATATACGTCTATATCGTAAAATAACCTAACCTAACCCATCTAGACCCTCGCTGGTAATGTTTTACAGAATCCCGGTCGTGTCGTCTCGTATGTCTCGGTGCGGACATTATATATGTCTATAACGTTATGTATCCTAACCTAAGGGAACCTAACTTCACGTATGTAGTATTTCACAACATTCCTGGCCGGTCGGCCCCACTTCTCCGTGGGAACATTATATACGTTTATAACGTAGTATAACCTAACCTAACCCATCTAGCCCCTCGCTTGTAATGTTTTGCAGAATCCCGGTCGTGTCGGCCCGTACGTCTCGGTGCGGATATTATATACGTCTATAACGTTATATATTCTAACCTAAGGCAACTTAACATCTCCGATGTAGTATTTTCCAACATTCCTGGCGGGTCGGCCCCTACTTCTCGGTGGGCACATTATATACGTCTATAACGTAATATAACCTAACCTAACCCATCTAGCCCCTAGCTGGGAATGTTTTACAGAATCCCGGTCGTGTCGTCCCGTACGTCTCGGTGCGAACATTATATACGTCTATGACGTTATATACCCTAACCTAAGGCAACTTAACCTCTCGGATGTAGTATTTCCCAACATTCTTGGCGGGTCGGACCCTACATCTCGGTGGGCACATTATATACGTCTATATCGTAATATAACCTAACCTAACCCATCTAGACACTCGCTGTTAATGTTTTACAAAATCCCGGTCGCATCGGCACGTACGTCTCGATGCGGACATTATATACGTCTATAACTTTATATGTCCTAACCTAAGGGAACCTAACATCTCGGATGTAGTATTTCACAACAATCCTGGCTGGTCGGCCTCACTTCTCGGTGGGAACATTATATAGGTTTATAGCGTAATATAACCTAACCTAACCCATCTAGACCCTCGCTGGTAATGTTTTACAAAATCCCGGTCGTGTCGGCCCGTACTTCTCGGTGGGGACATTATTTACGTCTATAACGTTATATATCCTAACCTAAGGGAACCTAACATTTCGGATGTTGTATTTCACAACATTCCTGGCAGGTCGGCCCCTACTTCTCGGTGGGCACATTATATACGTCTATATCGTAATATAACCTAACCTAACCCATCTAAACCCTCGCTGGTAATGTTTTACAAAATCCCGGTCGTGTCGGCCCGTACTTCTCGGTGCGGACATTATATACGTCTATAACGTTATATATCCTAACCTAAGGCAACTTAACCTCTCGGATGTAGTATTTTCCAACAGTCTTGGCGGGTCGGACCCTACTTCCCGGTGGGCACATTATATACGTCTATATCGTAATATAACCTAACCTAACCCATCTAGACCCTCGCTGGTAATGTTTTACAGAATCCCTGTCGTGTCGTCTCGTACATCTCGGTGCGGACATTATATACGTCTATAACGTTATATATCCTAACCTAAGGGAACCTAACATCTCGGATGTAGTATTTCACAACATTCCTGGCGGGTCGGCCCCTACTTCTCGGTGGGCACATTATATACGTCTATATCGTAATATAACCTAACCTAACCCATCTAGACCCTCGCTGGTAATGTTTTACAGAATCCCGGTCGTGTCGATTCGTACGTCTCGGTGCGGATATTACATACGTCTATAACGTTATATATTCTAACCTAAGGCAACTTAACATCTCCGATGTAGTATTTTCCAACATTCCTGGCTGCTCGGCCCCTACTTCTCGGTGGGCACATTATATACGTCTATAACGTAATATAACCTAACCTAACCCATCTAGACCCTCGCTGGTAATGTTTTACAGAATCCCGGTCGTGTCGTCTCGTACGTCTCGGTGCGGAAATTATATACGGCTATAACGTTATATATCCTAACCTAAGGGAACCTAACATCTCGGATGTAGTATTTTCCAACATTCCTGTTGGGTCGGCCCCTACTTCTCGGTGGGCACATTATATACGTCTATATCGTAAAATAACCTAACCTAACCCATCTAGACCCTCGCTGGTAATGTTTTACAGAATCCCGGTCGTGTCGTCTCGTACGTCTCGGTGCGGATATTATATACGTCTATAACGTTATATATTCTAACCTAAGGCAACTTAACATCTCCGATGTAGTATGTTCCAACATTCCTGGCGGGTCGGCCCCTACTTCTCGGTGGGCACATTATATACGTCTATAACGTAATATAACCTAACCTAACCCATCTAGACCCTCGCTGGTAATGTTTTACAAAATCCCGGTCGTGTCGGCTCGTACTTCTCGGTGGGGACATTATTTACGTCTATAACGTTATATATCCTAACCTAAGGGAACCTAACATCTCGGATGTAGTAGTTCACAACATTCCTGGCGGGGCGGCGCCAATTCTCGGTGGGAACATTACATACGTCTACAACGTAATATAACCTAACCTAACCCATCTAGTCCCCAGCTGGGAATGTTTTACAGAATCCCGGTCGTGTCGTCCCGTACGTCTCGGTGCGGACATTATATACGTCTATAACGTTATATATCCTAACCTAAGGCAACTTAACCTCTCGGATGTAGTATTATCCAACAGTCTTGGCGGGTCGGACCCTACTTCTCGGTGGGCACAATATATACTTCTATATCGTAATATAACCTAACCCAACCCATCTAGACCCTCGCTGTTAATGTTTTACAAAATCCCGGTCGTGTCGGCCCGTACTTTTCCGTGGGGACATTATATACGTCTATAATTTTATATATCCTAATCTAAGGCAACATAACATCTCGAATGTAGTATTTTCCAACATTCCTGGCGGGTCGGCCCCTACTTCTCGGTGGGAACATTATATACGTCTATATCGTAATATAACCTAACCTAACCCATCTAGCCCCTCGCTGGTTATGTTTTACAAAATCCCAGTCGAGTCGGCCCGTACTTTTCCGTGGGGACATTATATACGTTTATAATTTTATATATCCTAACCTAAGGCAACTTAACATCTCGGATGTAGTATTTTCCAACATTCCTGGCGGGTCAGTCCCTACTTCTCGGTGGGCACATTATATACGTCTATATCGTAATATAACCTAACCTAACCCATCTAGCCCCTCGCTGGTTATGTTTTACAAAATCCCAGTCGTGTCGGCCCGTACTTTTCCGTGGGAACATTATATACGTCTATAATTTTATATATCATAACCTAAGGCAACTTAACATCTCGGATGTAGTATTTTCCAACATTCCTGGCGGGTCAGTCCCTACTTCTCGGTGGGCACATTATATACGTCTGTATCGTAATAAAACCTAACCTAACCCATCTAGACCCTCGCTGGTAATGTTTTACAGAATCCCAGTCGTGTCGGCCCGTACTTTTCCGTGGGGACATTATATACGTTTATAATTTTATATATCCTAACCTAAGGCAACTTAACATCTCGGATGTAGTATTTTCCAACATCCCTGGCGGGGCGGCCGCTACTTCTCGGTGGGAACATTATATACGTCTATATCGTAATATAACCTAACCTAACCCACCTAGACCCTCGCTGGTAATGTTTTACAAAATCTCGGTCGTGTCGGCCCGTACTTCTCGGAGCGGACATTATTTACGTGTATAACGTTATATATCCTAACCTAAGGGAACCTATCATCTCGGATGTAGTATTTCACAACATTCCTGGCTGGTCGGCCCCATTTCTCGGTGGGAACATTATATACGTTTATAACGTAATATAACCTAACCTAACCCATCTAGCCCCTCGCTTGTAATGTTTTACAGAATCCCGGCCGCGTCGTCCCGTACATCCCGGTGCGGACATTATATACGTCTGTAACGTTATATATCCTAACCAAAGGCAACTTAACATCTCGGATGTAGTATTGTCCAACATTCCTGGCGGGTCGGCCCCTACTTCTCGGTGGGCACATTATATACGTCTATATCGTAATATAACCTAACCTAACCCATCTAGACCCTCGCTGGTAATGTTTTACAGAATTCCGGTCGTGTCGTCTCGTACGTCTCGGTGCGGATATTATATACGTCTATAACGTTATATATCCTAACCAAACGCAACCTAACATCTCGAATGTAGTATTTCACAACATTCCTGGCGGGTCGGCCCCATTCCTCGGTGGGAAAATTATTTACGTCTATAACGTAATATAACCTAACCTAACCCATCTAGACCCTCGCAGGTAATGTTTTACAAAATCCCGGTCGTGTCGGCTCGTACTTCTCGGTGGGGACATTATTTACGTCTATAACGTTATATATCCTAACCTAAGGGAACCTAACATCTCGGATGTAGTATTTCACAACATTCCTGGCGGGTCGGCCCCACTTCTCGGTGGGAACATTATTTACGTCTATAACGTAATATAACCTAACCTAACCCATCTAGACCCTCGCTGGTAATGTTTTACAAAATCCCGGTCCTGTCGGCCCGTAATTCTCCGTGGGGACATTATATGCGTCTATATCGTTATATATCCTAACCTAAGGGAACCTAACATCTCGGATGTAGTATTTTCCAACATTCCTGGCGGGTCGGACCCTACTTCTCGGTGGGAACATTATATACGTCTATATCGTAATATAACCTAACCTAACCCACCTAGACCCTCGCTGGTAATGTTTCACAGAATCCCGTTCATGTCTTCCTGTACGTCTCGGTGCGGAATTTATATACGTCTATAAATTTATATATCCTAAACTAAGGGAACCTAACATCTCGGATGTAGTATTTTCCAACATTCCTGGCGAGTCGGCCCCTACTTCTCGGTGGGCACATTATGTACGTCTATATCGTAATATAACCTAACATAACCCATCTAGACCCTCGCTGTTAATGTTTTACAAAATCCCGGTCGCATCGGCACGTACGTCTCGGTGCGGACATTATATACGTCTATAACGTTATATATCCTAACCTAAGGGAACCTAACCTCTCGGATGTAGTATTTCACAACATTCCTGGCTGGTCGGCCCCACTTCTCGGTGGGAACATTATATACGTTTATAACGTAGTATAACCTAACCTAACCCATCTAGCCCCTCGCTTGTAATGTTTTGCAGAATCCCGGTCGTGTCGGCCCGTACGTCTCGGTGCGGACTTTATATACGTCTATAAATTTATATATCCTAAACTAAGGGAACCTAACATCTCGGATGTAGTATTTTCCAACATTCCTGGCGGGTCGGCCCCTACTTCCCGGTGGGCACATTATATACGTCTATATCGTAATATAACCAAACCTAACCCATCTAGACCCTCGCTGGTAATGTTTTACAAAATCCCGGTCGTGTCGGCCCGTACTTCTCCGTGGGGACATTATATACGTCTATAACGTTATATATCCTAACCTAAGGGAACCTAACATCACGGATGTAGTATTTCACAACATTCCTGGCTGGTCGGCCCCACTTTTCGGTGGGAATATTATATACGTTTATAACGTAGTATAACCTAACCTAACCCATCTAGCCCCTCGCTTGTAATGTTTTGCAGAATCCCGGTCGTGTCGGCCCGTACGTCTCGGAGCGGACATTATATACGTCTATAACGTTATATATCCTAACCTAAGGGAACCTAACATTTCGGATGTAGTATTTCACAACATTCCTGGCTGGTCGGCCCCACTTCTCGGTGGGAACATTATATACGTTTATAACGAAGTATAACCTAACCTAACCCATCTAGACCCTCGCTTGTAACGTTTTACAGAATCCCGGTCGTGTCGTCCCGTACGTCTCGGTGCGGACATTATATACGTCTATAACGTTATATATCCTAACCAAAGGCAACCTAACATCTCGAATGTAGTGTTTCACAACACTCCTGGCGGGTCGGCCAAACTTCTCGGTGGGAACATTATATACGTTTATAACGTAATATAACCTAACCTAACCCATCTAGCCACTCGCTGGTTATGTTTTCCAAATTCCCAGTCGTGTCGGCCCGTACTTTTCCGTGTGGACATTATATACGTCTATAATTTTATATATCCTAAGCTAAGGCAGCTTAACATCTCGGATGTAGTATTTTCCAACATTCCTGGCGGGTCAGTCCCTACTTCTCGGTGGGCACATTATATACGTCTATATCGTAATATAACCTAACCTAACCCATCTAGACCCTCGCTGGTAATGTTTTACAGAATTCCGGTCGTGTCGTCTCGTATGTCTCGGTGCGGACATTATATACGTCTATATCGTTATATATCCTAACCTAAGGCAACCTAACATCTCGGATGTAGTATTTCACAACATTCCTGGCGGGTCGGCCCCACTTCTCGGTGGGAACATTATATACGTTTATAACGTAGTATAACCTAACCTAACCCATCTAGCACCTCGCTTGTAATGTTTTACAGAATCCCGGACGTGTCGTCCCGTACGTCTCGGTGCGGACATTATATACGTCTATAACGTTATATATCCTAACCAAAGGCAACCTAACGTCTCGAATGTAGTATTTCAAAACATTCCTGGCGGGTCTGCCCCTCTTCTCGGTGGGAACATTATTTACGTCTATAACGTAATATAACCTAACCTAACCCATCTAGACCCTCGCTGGTAATGTTTTACAGAATCCCGGTCGAGTCGTCCCGTACGTCTTGGTGCGGACATTATATACGTCTATAACGTTATATATCCTAACCTAAGGCAACTTAACCTCTCGGATGTAGTATTTTCCAACATTCCTGGCGGGTCGGCCCCTACTTCCCGGTGGGCACATTATATACGTCTATATCGTAATATAACCTAACCTAACCCATCTAGACCCTCGCTGGTAATGTTTTACAGAATCCCGGTCGTGTCGTCTCGTACATCTCGGTGTGGACATTATATACGTCTATAACGTTATATATCCTAACCTAAGGGAACCTAACATCTCGGATGTAGTATTTCACAACATTCCTGGCGGGTTGGCCCCCACTTCTCGGTGGGCACATTATATACGTCTATATCGTAATATAACCTAACCTAACCCATCTAGACCCTCGCTGGTAATGTTTTACAGAATCCCGGTCGTGTCGTCTCGTACGTCTCGGTGCGGAAATTATATACGGCTTTAACGTTATATATCCTAACCTAAGGGAACCTAACATCTCGGATGTAGTATTTTCCAACATTCCTGGTGGGTCGGCCCCTACTTCTCGGTGGGCACATTATATACGTCTATATCGTAAAATAACCTAACCTAACCCATCTAGACCCTCGCTGGTAATGTTTTACAGAATCCCGGTCGTGTCGTCTCGTATGTCTCGGTGCGGACATTATATATGTCTATAACGTTATGTATCCTAACCTAAGGGAACCTAACTTCACGTATGTAGTATTTCACAACATTCCTGGCCGGTCGGCCCCACTTCTCCGTGGGAACATTATATACGTTTATAACGTAGTATAACCTAACCTAACCCATCTAGCCCCTCGCTTGTAATGTTTTGCAGAATCCCGGTCGTGTCGGCCCGTACGTCTCGGTGCGGATATTATATACGTCTATAACGTTATATATTCTAACCTAAGGCAACTTAACATCTCCGATGTAGTATTTTCCAACATTCCTGGCGGGTCGGCCCCTACTTCTCGGTGGGCACATTATATACGTCTATAACGTAATATAACCTAACCTAACCCATCTAGCCCCTAGCTGGGAATGTTTTACAGAATCCCGGTCGTGTCGTCCCGTACGTCTCGGTGCGAACATTATATACGTCTATGACGTTATATACCCTAACCTAAGGCAACTTAACCTCTCGGATGTAGTATTTCCCAACATTCTTGGCGGGTCGGACCCTACATCTCGGTGGGCACATTATATACGTCTATATCGTAATATAACCTAACCTAACCCATCTAGACACTCGCTGTTAATGTTTTACAAAATCCCGGTCGCATCGGCACGTACGTCTCGATGCGGACATTATATACGTCTATAACTTTATATATCCTAACCTAAGGGAACCTAACATCTCGGATGTAGTATTTCACAACAATCCTGGCTGGTCGGCCTCACTTCTCGGTGGGAACATTATATAGGTTTATAGCGTAATATAACCTAACCTAACCCATCTAGACCCTCGCTGGTAATGTTTTACAAAATCCCGGTCGTGTCGGCCCGTACTTCTCGGTGGGGACATTATTTACGTCTATAACGTTATATATCCTAACCTAAGGGAACCTAACATTTCGGATGTTGTATTTCACAACATTCCTGGCAGGTCGGCCCCTACTTCTCGGTGGGCACATTATATACGTCTATATCGTAATATAACCTAACCTAACCCATCTAAACCCTCGCTGGTAATGTTTTACAAAATCCCGGTCGTGTCGGCCCGTACTTCTCGGTGCGGACATTATATACGTCTATAACGTTATATATCCTAACCTAAGGCAACTTAACCTCTCGGATGTAGTATTTTCCAACAGTCTTGGCGGGTCGGACCCTACTTCCCGGTGGGCACATTATATACGTCTATATCGTAATATAACCTAACCTAACCCATCTAGACCCTCGCTGGTAATGTTTTACAGAATCCCTGTCGTGTCGTCTCGTACATCTCGGTGCGGACATTATATACGTCTATAACGTTATATATCCTAACCTAAGGGAACCTAACATCTCGGATGTAGTATTTCACAACATTCCTGGCGGGTCGGCCCCTACTTCTCGGTGGGCACATTATATACGTCTATATCGTAATATAACCTAACCTAACCCATCTAGACCCTCGCTGGTAATGTTTTACAGAATCCCGGTCGTGTCGATTCGTACGTCTCGGTGCGGATATTACATACGTCTATAACGTTATATATTCTAACCTAAGGCAACTTAACATCTCCGATGTAGTATTTTCCAACATTCCTGGCTGCTCGGCCCCTACTTCTCGGTGGGCACATTATATACGTCTATAACGTAATATAACCTAACCTAACCCATCTAGACCCTCGCTGGTAATGTTTTACAGAATCCCGGTCGTGTCGTCTCGTACGTCTCGGTGCGGAAATTATATACGGCTATAACGTTATATATCCTAACCTAAGGGAACCTAACATCTCGGATGTAGTATTTTCCAACATTCCTGTTGGGTCGGCCCCTACTTCTCGGTGGGCACATTATATACGTCTATATCGTAAAATAACCTAACCTAACCCATCTAGACCCTCGCTGGTAATGTTTTACAGAATCCCGGTCGTGTCGTCTCGTACGTCTCGGTGCGGATATTATATACGTCTATAACGTTATATATTCTAACCTAAGGCAACTTAACATCTCCGATGTAGTATGTTCCAACATTCCTGGCGGGTCGGCCCCTACTTCTCGGTGGGCACATTATATACGTCTATAACGTAATATAACCTAACCTAACCCATCTAGACCCTCGCTGGTAATGTTTTACAAAATCCCGGTCGTGTCGGCTCGTACTTCTCGGTGGGGACATTATTTACGTCTATAACGTTATATATCCTAACCTAAGGGAACCTAACATCTCGGATGTAGTAGTTCACAACATTCCTGGCGGGGCGGCGCCAATTCTCGGTGGGAACATTACATACGTCTACAACGTAATATAACCTAACCTAACCCATCTAGTCCCCAGCTGGGAATGTTTTACAGAATCCCGGTCGTGTCGTCCCGTACGTCTCGGTGCGGACATTATATACGTCTATAACGTTATATATCCTAACCTAAGGCAACTTAACCTCTCGGATGTAGTATTATCCAACAGTCTTGGCGGGTCGGACCCTACTTCTCGGTGGGCACAATATATACTTCTATATCGTAATATAACCTAACCCAACCCATCTAGACCCTCGCTGTTAATGTTTTACAAAATCCCGGTCGTGTCGGCCCGTACTTTTCCGTGGGGACATTATATACGTCTATAATTTTATATATCCTAATCTAAGGCAACATAACATCTCGAATGTAGTATTTTCCAACATTCCTGGCGGGTCGGCCCCTACTTCTCGGTGGGAACATTATATACGTCTATATCGTAATATAACCTAACCTAACCCATCTAGCCCCTCGCTGGTTATGTTTTACAAAATCCCAGTCGTGTCGGCCCGTACTTTTCCGTGGGAACATTATATACGTCTATAATTTTATATATCATAACCTAAGGCAACTTAACATCTCGGATGTAGTATTTTCCAACATTCCTGGCGGGTCAGTCCCTACTTCTCGGTGGGCACATTATATACGTCTGTATCGTAATAAAACCTAACCTAACCCATCTAGACCCTCGCTGGTAATGTTTTACAGAATCCCAGTCGTGTCGGCCCGTACTTTTCCGTGGGGACATTATATACGTTTATAATTTTATATATCCTAACCTAAGGCAACTTAACATCTCGGATGTAGTATTTTCCAACATCCCTGGCGGGGCGGCCGCTACTTCTCGGTGGGAACATTATATACGTCTATATCGTAATATAACCTAACCTAACCCACCTAGACCCTCGCTGGTAATGTTTTACAAAATCTCGGTCGTGTCGGCCCGTACTTCTCGGAGCGGACATTATTTACGTGTATAACGTTATATATCCTAACCTAAGGGAACCTATCATCTCGGATGTAGTATTTCACAACATTCCTGGCTGGTCGGCCCCATTTCTCGGTGGGAACATTATATACGTTTATAACGTAATATAACCTAACCTAACCCATCTAGCCCCTCGCTTGTAATGTTTTACAGAATCCCGGCCGCGTCGTCCCGTACATCCCGGTGCGGACATTATATACGTCTGTAACGTTATATATCCTAACCAAAGGCAACTTAACATCTCGGATGTAGTATTGTCCAACATTCCTGGCGGGTCGGCCCCTACTTCTCGGTGGGCACATTATATACGTCTATATCGTAATATAACCTAACCTAACCCATCTAGACCCTCGCTGGTAATGTTTTACAGAATTCCGGTCGTGTCGTCTCGTACGTCTCGGTGCGGATATTATATACGTCTATAACGTTATATATCCTAACCAAACGCAACCTAACATCTCGAATGTAGTATTTCACAACATTCCTGGCGGGTCGGCCCCATTCCTCGGTGGGAAAATTATTTACGTCTATAACGTAATATAACCTAACCTAACCCATCTAGACCCTCGCTGGTAATGTTTTACAAAATCCCGGTCGTGTCGGCTCGTACTTCTCGGTGGGGACATTATTTACGTCTATAACGTTATATATCCTAACCTAAGGGAACCTAACATCTCGGATGTAGTAGTTCACAACATTCCTGGCGGGGCGGCGCCAATTCTCGGTGGGAACATTACATACGTCTACAACGTAATATAACCTAACCTAACCCATCTAGTCCCCAGCTGGGAATGTTTTACAGAATCCCGGTCGTGTCGTCCCGTACGTCTCGGTGCGGACATTATATACGTCTATAACGTTATATATCCTAACCTAAGGCAACTTAACCTCTCGGATGTAGTATTATCCAACAGTCTTGGCGGGTCGGACCCTACTTCTCGGTGGGCACAATATATACTTCTATATCGTAATATAACCTAACCCAACCCATCTAGACCCTCGCTGTTAATGTTTTACAAAATCCCGGTCGTGTCGGCCCGTACTTTTCCGTGGGGACATTATATACGTCTATAATTTTATATATCCTAATCTAAGGCAACATAACATCTCGAATGTAGTATTTTCCAACATTCCTGGCGGGTCGGCCCCTACTTCTCGGTGGGAACATTATATACGTCTATATCGTAATATAACCTAACCTAACCCATCTAGCCCCTCGCTGGTTATGTTTTACAAAATCCCAGTCGTGTCGGCCCGTACTTTTCCGTGGGGACATTATATACGTTTATAATTTTATATATCCTAACCTAAGGCAACTTAACATCTCGGATGTAGTATTTTCCAACATTCCTGGCGGGTCAGTCCCTACTTCTCGGTGGGCACATTATATACGTCTATATCGTAATATAACCTAACCTAACCCATCTAGCCCCTCGCTGGTTATGTTTTACAAAATCCCAGTCGTGTCGGCCCGTACTTTTCCGTGGGGACATTATATACGTCTATAATTTTATATATCATAACCTAAGGCAACTTAACATCTCGGATGTAGTATTTTCCAACATTCCTGGCGGGTCAGTCCCTACTTCTCGGCGGGCACATTATATACGTCTGTATCGTAATATAACCTAACCTAACCCATCTAGACCCTCGCTGGTAATGTTTTACAGAATCCCAGTCGTGTCGGCCCGTACTTTTCCGTGGGGACATTATATACGTTTATAATTTTATATATCCTAACCTAAGGCAACTTAACATCTCGGATGTAGTATTTTCCAACATCCCTGGCGGGGCGGCCGCTACTTCTCGGTGGGAACATTATATACGTCTATATCGTAATATAACCTAACCTAACCCACCTAGACCCTCGCTGGTAATGTTTTACAAAATCTCGGTCGTGTCGGCCCGTACTTCTCGGAGCGGACATTATTTACGTGTATAACGTTATATATCCTAACCTAAGGGAACCTATCATCTCGGATGTAGTATTTCACAACATTCCTGGCTGGTCGGCCCCATTTCTCGGTGGGAACATTATATACGTTTATAACGTAATATAACCTAACCTAACCCATCTAGCCCCTCGCTTGTAATGTTTTACAGAATCCCGGCCGCGTCGTCCCGTACATCCCGGTGCGGACATTATATACGTCTGTAACGTTATATATCCTAACCAAAGGCAACTTAACATCTCGGATGTAGTATTGTCCAACATTCCTGGCGGGTCGGCCCCTACTTCTCGGTGGGCACATTATATACGTCTATATCGTAATATAACCTAACCTAACCCATCTAGACCCTCGCTGGTAATGTTTTACAGAATTCCGGTCGTGTTGTCTCGTACGTCTCGGTGCGGATATTATATACGTCTATAACGTTATATATCCTAACCAAACGCAACCTAACATCTCGAATGTAGTATTTCACAACATTCCTGGCGGGTCGGCCCCATTCCTCGGTGGGAAAATTATTTACGTCTATAACGTAATATAACCTAACCTAACCCATCTAGACCCTCGCTGGTAATGTTTTACAAAATCCCGGTCGTGTCGGCTCGTACTTCTCGGTGGGGACATTATTTACGTCTATAACGTTATATATCCTAACCTAAGGGAACCTAACATCTCGGATGTAGTAGTTCACAACATTCCTGGCGGGGCGGCGCCAATTCTCGGTGGGAACATTACATACGTCTACAACGTAATATAACCTAACCTAACCCATCTAGTCCCCAGCTGGGAATGTTTTACAGAATCCCGGTCGTGTCGTCCCGTACGTCTCGGTGCGGACATTATATACGTCTATAACGTTATATATCCTAACCTAAGGCAACTTAACCTCTCGGATGTAGTATTATCCAACAGTCTTGGCGGGTCGGACCCTACTTCTCGGTGGGCACAATATATACTTCTATATCGTAATATAACCTAACCCAACCCATCTAGACCCTCGCTGTTAATGTTTTACAAAATCCCGGTCGTGTCGGCCCGTACTTTTCCGTGGGGACATTATATACGTCTATAATTTTATATATCCTAATCTAAGGCAACATAACATCTCGAATGTAGTATTTTCCAACATTCCTGGCGGGTCGGCCCCTACTTCTCGGTGGGAACATTATATACGTCTATATCGTAATATAACCTAACCTAACCCATCTAGCCCCTCGCTGGTTATGTTTTACAAAATCCCAGTCGTGTCGGCCCGTACTTTTCCGTGGGGACATTATATACGTTTATAATTTTATATATCCTAACCTAAGGCAACTTAACATCTCGGATGTAGTATTTTCCAACATTCCTGGCGGGTCAGTCCCTACTTCTCGGTGGGCACATTATATACGTCTATATCGTAATATAACCTAACCTAACCCATCTAGCCCCTCGCTGGTTATGTTTTACAAAATCCCAGTCGTGTCGGCCCGTACTTTTCCGTGGGGACATTATATACGTCTATAATTTTATATATCATAACCTAAGGCAACTTAACATCTCGGATGTAGTATTTTCCAACATTCCTGGCGGGTCAGTCCCTACTTCTCGGTGGGCACATTATATACGTCTGTATCGTAATATAACCTAACCTAACCCATCTAGACCCTCGCTGGTAATGTTTTACAGAATCCCAGTCGTGTCGGCCCGTACTTTTCCGTGGGGACATTATATACGTTTATAATTTTATATATCCTAACCTAAGGCAACTTAACATCTCGGATGTAGTATTTTCCAACATCCCTGGCGGGGCGGCCGCTACTTCTCGGTGGGAACATTATATACGTCTATATCGTAATATAACCTAACCTAACCCACCTAGACCCTCGCTGGTAATGTTTTACAAAATCTCGGTCGTGTCGGCCCGTACTTCTCGGAGCGGACATTATTTACGTGTATAACGTTATATATCCTAACCTAAGGGAACCTATCATCTCGGATGTAGTATTTCACAACATTCCTGGCTGGTCGGCCCCATTTCTCGGTGGGAACATTATATACGTTTATAACGTAATATAACCTAACCTAACCCATCTAGCCCCTCGCTTGTAATGTTTTACAGAATCCCGGCCGCGTCGTCCCGTACATCCCGGTGCGGACATTATATACGTCTGTAACGTTATATATCCTAACCAAAGGCAACTTAACATCTCGGATGTAGTATTGTCCAACATTCCTGGCGGGTCGGCCCCTACTTCTCGGTGGGCACATTATATACGTCTATATCGTAATATAACCTAACCTAACCCATCTAGACCCTCGCTGGTAATGTTTTACAGAATTCCGGTCGTGTCGTCTCGTACGTCTCGGTGCGGATATTATATACGTCTATAACGTTATATATCCTAACCAAACGCAACCTAACATCTCGAATGTAGTATTTCACAACATTCCTGGCGGGTCGGCCCCATTCCTCGGTGGGAAAATTATTTACGTCTATAACGTAATATAACCTAACCTAACCCATCTAGACCCTCGCTGGTAATGTTTTACAAAATCCCGGTCGTGTCGGCTCGTACTTCTCGGTGGGGACATTATTTACGTCTATAACGTTATATATCCTAACCTAAGGGAACCTAACATCTCGGATGTAGTAGTTCACAACATTCCTGGCGGGGCGGCGCCAATTCTCGGTGGGAACATTACATACGTCTACAACGTAATATAACCTAACCTAACCCATCTAGTCCCCAGCTGGGAATGTTTTACAGAATCCCGGTCGTGTCGTCCCGTACGTCTCGGTGCGGACATTATATACGTCTATAACGTTATATATCCTAACCTAAGGCAACTTAACCTCTCGGATGTAGTATTATCCAACAGTCTTGGCGGGTCGGACCCTACTTCTCGGTGGGCACAATATATACTTCTATATCGTAATATAACCTAACCCAACCCATCTAGACCCTCGCTGTTAATGTTTTACAAAATCCCGGTCGTGTCGGCCCGTACTTTTCCGTGGGGACATTATATACGTCTATAATTTTATATATCCTAGTCTAAGGCAACATAACATCTCGAATGTAGTATTTTCCAACATTCCTGGCGGGTCGGCCCCTACTTCTCGGTGGGAACATTATATACGTCTATATCGTAATATAACCTAACCTAACCCATCTAGCCCCTCGCTGGTTATGTTTTACAAAATCCCAGTCGTGTCGGCCCGTACTTTTCCGTGGGGACATTATATACGTTTATAATTTTATATATCCTAACCTAAGGCAACTTAACATCTCGGATGTAGTATTTTCCAACATCCCTGGCGGGGCGGCCGCTACTTCTCGGTGGGAACATTATATACGTCTATATCGTAATATAACCTAACCTAACCCACCTAGACCCTCGCTGGTAATGTTTTACAAAATCTCGGTCGTGTCGGCCCGTACTTCTCGGAGCGGACATTATTTACGTGTATAACGTTATATATCCTAACCTAAGGGAACCTATCATCTCGGATGTAGTATTTCACAACATTCCTGGCTGGTCGGCCCCATTTCTCGGTGGGAACATTATATACGTTTATAACGTAATATAACCTAACCTAACCCATCTAGCCCCTCGCTTGTAATGTTTTACAGAATCCCGGCCGCGTCGTCCCGTACATCCCGGTGCGGACATTATATACGTCTGTAACGTTATATATCCTAACCAAAGGCAACTTAACATCTCGGATGTAGTATTGTCCAACATTCCTGGCGGGTCGGCCCCTACTTCTCGGTGGGCACATTATATACGTCTATATCGTAATATAACCTAACCTAACCCATCTAGACCCTCGCTGGTAATGTTTTACAGAATTCCGGTCGTGTCGTCTCGTACGTCTCGGTGCGGATATTATATACGTCTATAACGTTATATATCCTAACCAAACGCAACCTAACATCTCGAATGTAGTATTTCACAACATTCCTGGCGGGTCGGCCCCATTCCTCGGTGGGAAAATTATTTACGTCTATAACGTAATATAACCTAACCTATCCCATCTAGACCCTCGCTGGTAATGTTTTACAGAATCCCGGTCGTGTCGTCCCGTACGTCTCGGTGCGGACATTATATACGTCTATAACGTTATATATCCTAACCAAACGCAACCTAACATCTCGAATGTAGTATTTCACAACATTCCTGGCGGGTCGGCCCCACTTCTCGGTGGGAAAATTATTTACGTCTATAACGTAATATAACCTAACCTATCCCATCTAGACCCTCGCTGGTAATGTTTTACAGAATCCCGGTCGTGTCGTCTCGTACGTCTCGGTGCGGACATTATATACGTCTATAACGTTATATATCCTAACCTAAGGGAACCTAACATCTCGGACGTAGTATTTCACAACATTCCTGGCGGGTCGGCCCCACTTCTCGGTGGGAACATTATATACGTCTATATCGTAATATAACCTAACCTAACCCATCTAAACCCTCGCTGGTAATGTTTTACAAAATCCCGGTCGTGTCGGCCCGTACTTCTCGGTGCGGACATTATATACGTCTATAACGTTATATATCCTAACCTAAGGCAACTTAACCTCTCGGATGTAGTATTTTCCAACAGTCTTGGCGGGTCGGACCCTACTTCCCGGTGGGCACATTATATACGTCTATATCGTAATATAACCTAACCTAACCCATCTAGACCCTCGCTGGTAATGTTTTACAGAATCCCTGTCGTGTCGTCTCGTACATCTCGGTGCGGACATTATATACGTCTATAACGTTATATATCCTAACCTAAGGGAACCTAACATCTCGGATGTAGTATTTCACAACATTCCTGGCGGGTCGGCCCCTACTTCTCGGTGGGCACATTATATACGTCTATATCGTAATATAACCTAACCTAACCCATCTAGACCCTCGCTGGTAATGTTTTACAGAATCCCGGTCGTGTCGTCTCGTACGTCTCGGTGCGGATATTATATACGTCTATAACGTTATATATTCTAACCTAAGGCAACTTAACATCTCCGATGTAGTATTTTCCAACATTCCTGGCTGCTCGGCCCCTACTTCTCGGAGGGCACATTATATACGTCTATAACGTAATATAACCTAACCTAACCCATCTAGACCCTCGCTGGTAATGTTTTACAGAATCCCGGTCGTGTCGTCTCGTACGTCTCGGTGCGGAAATTATATACGGCTATAACGTTATATATCCTAACCTAAGGGAACCTAACAATTCGGATGTAGTATTTTCCAACATTCCTGGTGGGTCGGCCCCTACTTCTCGGTGGGCACATTATATACGTCTATATCGTAAAATAACCTAACCTAACCCATCTAGACCCTCGCTGGTAATGTTTTACAGAATCCCGGTCGTGTCGTCTCGTACGTCTCGGTGCGGATATTATATACGTCTATAACGTTATATATTCTAACCTAAGGCAACTTAACATCTCCGATGTAGTATTTTCCAACATTCCTGGCGGGTCGGCCCCTACTTCTCGGTGGGCACATTATATACGTCTATAACGTAATATAACCTAACCTAACCCATCTAGACCCTCGCTGGTAATGTTTTACAGAATTCCGGTCGTGTCGTCTCGTACGTCTCGGTGCGGATATTATATACGTCTATAACGTTATATATCCTAACCAAACGCAACCTAACATCTCGAATGTAGTATTTCACAACATTCCTGGCGGGTCGGCCCCATTCCTCGGTGGGAAAATTATTTACGTCTATAACGTAATATAACCTAACCTATCCCATCTAGACCCTCGCTGGTAATGTTTTACAGAATCCCGGTCGTGTCGTCCCGTACGTCTCGGTGCGGACATTATATACGTCTATAACGTTATATATCTTAACCAAACGCAACCTAACATCTCGAATGTAGTATTTCACAACATTCCTGGCGGGTCGGCCCCACTTCTCGGTGGGAAAATTATTTACGTCTATAACGTAATATAACCTAACCTATCCCATCTAGACCCTCGCTGGTAATGATTTACAGAATCCCGGTCGTGTCGTCTCGTACGTCTCGGTGCGGACATTATATACGTCTATAACGTTATATATCCTAACCTAAGGGAACCTAACATCTCGGACGTAGTATTTCACAACATTCCTGGCGGGTCGGCCCCACTTCTCGGTGGGAACATTATATACGTCTATATCGTAATATAACCTAACCTAACCCATCTAAACCCTCGCTGGTAATGTTTTACAAAGTCCCGGTCGTGTCGGCCCGTACTTCTCGGTGCGGACATTATATACGTCTATAACGTTATATATCCTAACCTAAGGCAACTTAACCTCTCGGATGTAGTATTTTCCAACAGTCTTGGCGCGTCGGACCCTACTTCCCGGTGGGCACATTATATACGTCTATATCGTAATATAACCTAACCTAACCCATCTAGACCCTCGCTGGTAATGTTTTACAGAATCCCGGTCGTGTCGTCTCGTACGTCTCGGTGCGGAAATTATATACGGCTATAACGTTATATATCCTAACCTAAGGGAACCTAACATCTCGGATGTAGTATTTTCCAACATTCCTGGTGGGTCGGCCCCTACTTCTCGGTGGGCACATTATATACGTCTATATCGTAAAATAACCTAACCTAACCCATCTAGACCCTCGCTGGTAATGTTTTACAGAATCCCGGTCGTGTCGTCTCGCACGTCTCGGTGCGGATATTATATACGTCTATAACGTTATATATTCTAACCTAAGGCAACTTAACGTCTCCGATGTAGTATTTTCCAACATTCCTGGCGGGTCGGCCCCTACTTCTCGGTGGGCACATTATATACGTCTATAACGTAATATAACCTAACCTAACCCATCTAGACCCTCGCTGGCAATGTTTTACAAAATCCCGGTCGTGTCGGCTCGTACTTCTCGGTGGGGACATTATTTACGTCTATAACGTTATATATCCTAACCTAAGGGAACCTAACATCTCGGATGTAGTAGTTCACAACATTCCTGGCGGGGCGGCGCCAATTCTCGGTGGGAACATTACATACGTCTACAACGTAATATAACCTAACCTAACCCATCTAGTCCCCAGCTGGGAATGTTTTACAGAATCCCGTTCGTGTCGTCCCGTACGTCTCGGTGCGGACATTATATACGTCTATAACGTTATATATCCTAACCTAAGGCAACTTAACCTCTCGGATGTAGTATTATCCAACAGTCTTGGCGGGTCGGACCCTACTTCTCGGTGGGCACAATATATACTTCTATATCGTAATATAACCTAACCCAACCCATCTAGACCCTCGCTGTTAATGTTTTACAAAATCCCGGTCGTGTCGGCCCGTACTTTTCCGTGGGGACATTATATACGTCTATAATATTATATATCCTAACCTAAGGCAACATAACATCTCGAATGTAGTATTTTCCAACATTCCTGGCGGGTCGGCCCCTACTTCTCGGTGGGAACATTACATACGTCTATATCGTAATATAACCTAACCTAACCCATCTAGCCCCTCGCTGGTTATGTTTTACAAAATCCCAGTCGTGTCGGCCCGTACTTTTCCGTGGGGACATTATATACGTTTATAATTTTATATATCCTAACCTAAGGCAACTTAACATCTCGGATGTAGTATTTTCCAACATTCCTGGCGGGTCAGTCCCTACTTCTCGGTGGGCACATTATATACGTCTATATCGTAATATAACCTAACCTAACCCATCTAGCCCCTCGCTGGTTATGTTTTACAAAATCCCAGTCGTGTCGGCCCGTACTTTTCCGTGGGGACATTATATACGTCTATAATTTTATATATCATAACCTAAGGCAACTTAACATCTCGCATGTAGTATTTTCCAACATTCCTGGCGGGTCAGTCCCTACATCTCGGTGGGCACATTATATACGTCTATATCGTAATATAACCTAACCTAACCCATCTAGACCCTCGCTGGTAATGTTTTACAGAATCCCGGTCATGTCGTCTTGTACGTCCCGGTGCGGACATTATATACGTCTATAACGTTATATATCCTAACCTAAGGGAACCGAACATCACGGATGTAGTATTTCACAAGATTCCTGGCTGGTCGGCCCCACTTCTCGGTGGGAACATTATATACGTTTATAACGAAGTATAACCTAACCTAACCCATCTAGACCCTCGCTTGTAACGTTTTACAGAATCCCGGTCGTGTCGTCCCGTACGTCTCGGTGCGCACATTATATACGTCTACAACGTTATATATCCTAACCAAAGGCAACCTAACATCTCGAATGTAGTGTTTCACAACATTCCTGGCGGGTCGGCCCCACTTCTCGGTGGGAACATTATATACGTTTATAACGTAATATAACCTAACCTAACCCATCTAGCCCCTCGCTGGTTATGTTTTACAAAATCCCAGTCGTGTCGGCCCGTACTTTTCCGTGTGGACATTATATACGTCTATAATTTTATATATCCTAACCTAAGGCAACTTAACATCTCGGATGTAGTATTTTCCAACATTCCTGGCGGGTCAGTCCCTACTTCTCGGTGGGCACATTATATACGTCTGTATCGTAATATAACCTAACCTAACCCATCTAGACCCTCGCTGGTAATGTTTTACAGAATCCCAGTCGTGTCGGCCCGTACTTTTCCGTGGGGACATTATATACGTTTATAATTTTATATATCCTAACCTAAGGCAACTTAACATCTCGGATGTAGTATTTTCCAACATCCCTGGCGGGGCGGCCGCTACTTCTCGGTGGGAACATTATATACGTCTATATCGTAATATAACCTAACCTAACCCACCTAGACCCTCGCTGGTAATGTTTTACAAAATCTCGGTCGTGTCGGCCCGTACTTCTCGGTGGGGACATTATTTACGTCTATAACGTTATATATCCTAACCTAAGGGAACCTATCATCTCGGATGTAGTATTTCACAACATTCCTGGCTGGTCGGTCCCATTTCTCGGTGGGAACATTATATACGTTTATAACGTAATATAACCTAACCTAACCCATCTAGCCCCTCGCTGGTTATGTTTTACAAAATCCCAGTCGTGTCGGACCGTACTTTTCCGTGTGGACATTATATACGTCTATAATTTTATACATCCTAACCTAAGGCAACTTAACATCTCGGATGTAGTATTTTCCAACATTCCTGGCGGGTCAGTCCCTACTTCTCGGTGGGCACATTATATACGTCTATATCGTAATATAACCTAACCTAACCCATCTAGACCCTCGCTGGTAATGTTTTACAGAATCCCAGTCGTGTCGGCCCGTACTTTTCCGTGGGGACATTATATACGTTTATAATTTTATATATCCTAACCTAAGGCAACTTAACATCTCAGATGTAGTATTTTCCAACATCCCTGGCTGGGCGGCCGCTACTTCTCGGTGGGAACATTATATACGTCTATATCGTAATATAACCTAACCTAACCCACCTAGACCCTCGCTGGTAATGTTTTACAAAATCTCGGTCGTGTCGGCCCGTACTTCTCGGTGGGGACATTATTTACGTCTATAACGTTATGTATCCTAACCTAAGGGAACCTATCATCTCGGATGTAGTATTTCACAACATTCCTGGCTGGTCGGTCCCATTTCTCGGTGGGAACATTATATACGTTTATAACGTAATTTAACCTAACCTAACCCATCTAGCCCCTCGCTTGTAATGTTTTACAGAATCCCGGTCGCATCGTCCCGTACGTCCCGGTGCGGACATTATATACGTCTGTAACGTTATATATCCCAACCAAAGGCAACTTAACATCTCGGATGTAGTATTTTCCAACATTCCTGGCGGGTCGGCCCCTACTTCTCGGTGGGCACATTATATACGTCTATATCGTAATATAACCTAACCTAACCCATCTAGACCCTCGCTGGTAATGTTTTACAGAATTCCGGTCGTGTCGTCTCGTACGTCTCGGTGCGGATATTATATACGTCTATAACGTTATATATCCTAACCAAAGGCAACCTAACATCTCGATTGTAGTATTTCACAACATTCCTGGCGGGTCGGCCCCACTTCACGGTGGGAAAATTATTTACGTCTATAACGTAATATAACCTAACCTAACCCATCTAGACCCTCGCTGGTAATGTATTACAGAATCCCGGTCGTGTCGTCCCGTACGTCTCGGTGCGGACATTATATACGTCTATAACGTTATATATCCTAACCTAAGGCAGCTTAACCTCTCGGATGTAGTATTTTCCAACAGTCTTGGCGGGTCGGACCCTACTTCTCGGTGGGCACATTATATACGTCTATATCGTAATATAACCTAACGTAACCCATCTAGACCCTCGCTGGTAATGTTTTACAGAATCCCGGTCGTGTCGTCTCGTACGTCTCGGTGCGGACATTATATACGTCTATAACGTTATATATCCTAACCTAAGGCAACTTAACCTCTCGGATGTAGTATTTTCCAACAGTCTTGGCGGGTCGGACCCTACTTCTCGGTGGGCACATTATATACGTCTATATCGTAAAATAACCTAACCTAACCCATCTAGACCCTCGCTGGTAATGTTTTACAGAATCCCGGTCGTGTCGTCTCGTACGTCTCGGTGCGGATATTATATACGTCTATAACGTTATATATTCTTACCTAAGGCAACTTAACATCTCCGATGTAGTATTTTCCAACATTCCTGGCGGGTCGGCCCCTACTTCTCGGTGGGCACATTATATACGTCTATATCGTAATATAACCTAACCTAACCCATCTAGACCCTCGCTGGTAATGTTTTACAGAATCCCAGTCGTGTCGGCCCGTACTTTTCCGTGGGGACATTATATACGTTTATAATTTTATATATCCTAACCTAAGGCAACTTAACATCTCGGATGTAGTATTTTCCAACATCCCTGGCGGGGCGGCCGCTACTTCTCGGTGGGAACATTATAGACGTCTATATCGTAATATAACCTAACCTAACCCACCTAGGCCATCGCTGGTAATGTTTTACAAAATCTCGGTCGTGTCGGCCCGTACTTCTCGGTGGGGACATTATTTACGTCTATAACGTTATATATTCTAACCTAAGGGAACCTATCATCTCGGATGTAGTATTTCACAACATTCCTGGCTGGTCGGTCCCATTTCTCGGTGGGAACATTATATACGTTTATAACGTAATATAACCTAACCAAACCCATCTAGCCCCTCGCTTGTAATGTTTTACAGAATCCCGGTCGCATCGTCCCGTACGTCCCGGTGCGGACATTATATACGTCTGTAACGTTATATATCCTAACCAAAGGCAACATAACATCTCGGATGTAGTATTTTCCAACATTCCTGGCGGGTCGGCCCCTACTTCTCGGTGGGCACATTATATACTTCTATATCGTAATATAACCTAACCTAACCCATCTGGACCCTCGCTGGTAATGTTTTACAGAATTCCGGTCGTGTCGTCTCGTACATCTCGGTGCGGATATTATATACGTCTATAACGTTATATATCCTAACCAAAGGCAACCTAACATCTCGAATGTAGTATTTCACAACATTCCTGGCGGGTCGGCCCCACTTCACGGTGGGAAAATTATTTACGTCTATAACGTAATATAACCTAACCTAACCCATCTAGACCCTCGCTGGTAATGTTTGACAGAATCCCGGTCGTGTCGTCCCGTACGTCTCGGTTCGGACATTATATACGTCTATAATATTATATATCCTAACCTAAGGCAACATAACATCTCGAATGTAGTATTTTCCAACATTCCTGGCGGGTCGGCGCCTACTTCTCGGTGGGAACATTACATACGTCTATATCGTAATATAACCTAACCTAACCCATCTAGCCCCTCGCTGGTTATGTTTTACAAAATCCCAGTCGTGTCGGCCCGTACTTTTCCGTGGGGACATTATATACGTTTATAATTTTATATATCCTAACCTAAGGCAACTTAACATCTCGGATGTAGTATTTTCCAACATTCCTGGCGGGTCAGTCCCTACTTCTCGGTGGGCACATTATATACGTCTATATCGTAATATAACCTAACCTAACCCATCTAGCCCCTCGCTGGTTATGTTTTACAAAATCCCAGTCGTGTCGGCCCGTACTTTTCCGTGGGGACATTATATACGTCTATAATTTTATATATCATAACCTAAGGCAACTTAACATCTCGCATGTAGTATTTTCCAACATTCCTGGCGGGTCAGTCCCTACATCTCGGTGGGCACATTATATACGTCTATATCGTAATATAACCTAACCTAACCCATCTAGACCCTCGCTGGTAATGTTTTACAGAATCCCGGTCATGTCGTCTTGTACGTCCCGGTGCGGACATTATATACGTCTATAACGTTATATATCCTAACCTAAGGGAACCGAACATCACGGATGTAGTATTTCACAAGATTCCTGGCTGGTCGGCCCCACTTCTCGGTGGGAACATTATATACGTTTATAACGAAGTATAACCTAACCTAACCCATCTAGACCCTCGCTTGTAACGTTTTACAGAATCCCGGTCGTGTCGTCCCGTACGTCTCGGTGCGCACATTATATACGTCTACAACGTTATATATCCTAACCAAAGGCAACCTAACATCTCGAATGTAGTGTTTCACAACATTCCTGGCGGGTCGGCCCCACTTCTCGGTGGGAACATTATATACGTTTATAACGTAATATAACCTAACCTAACCCATCTAGCCCCTCGCTGGTTATGTTTTACAAAATCCCAGTCGTGTCGGCCCGTACTTTTCCGTGTGGACATTATATACGTCTATAATTTTATATATCCTAACCTAAGGCAACTTAACATCTCGGATGTAGTATTTTCCAACATTCCTGGCGGGTCAGTCCCTACTTCTCGGTGGGCACATTATATACGTCTGTATCGTAATATAACCTAACCTAACCCATCTAGACCCTCGCTGGTAATGTTTTACAGAATCCCAGTCGTGTCGGCCCGTACTTTTCCGTGGGGACATTATATACGTTTATAATTTTATATATCCTAACCTAAGGCAACTTAACATCTCGGATGTAGTATTTTCCAACATCCCTGGCGGGGCGGCCGCTACTTCTCGGTGGGAACATTATATACGTCTATATCGTAATATAACCTAACCTAACCCACCTAGACCCTCGCTGGTAATGTTTTACAAAATCTCGGTCGTGTCGGCCCGTACTTCTCGGTGGGGACATTATTTACGTCTATAACGTTATATATCCTAACCTAAGGGAACCTATCATCTCGGATGTAGTATTTCACAACATTCCTGGCTGGTCGGTCCCATTTCTCGGTGGGAACATTATATACGTTTATAACGTAATATAACCTAACCTAACCCATCTAGCCCCTCGCTGGTTATGTTTTACAAAATCCCAGTCGTGTCGGACCGTACTTTTCCGTGTGGACATTATATACGTCTATAATTTTATACATCCTAACCTAAGGCAACTTAACATCTCGGATGTAGTATTTTCCAACATTCCTGGCGGGTCAGTCCCTACTTCTCGGTGGGCACATTATATACGTCTATATCGTAATATAACCTAACCTAACCCATCTAGACCCTCGCTGGTAATGTTTTACAGAATCCCAGTCGTGTCGGCCCGTACTTTTCCGTGGGGACATTATATACGTTTATAATTTTATATATCCTAACCTAAGGCAACTTAACATCTCAGATGTAGTATTTTCCAACATCCCTGGCTGGGCGGCCGCTACTTCTCGGTGGGAACATTATATACGTCTATATCGTAATATAACCTAACCTAACCCACCTAGACCCTCGCTGGTAATGTTTTACAAAATCTCGGTCGTGTCGGCCCGTACTTCTCGGTGGGGACATTATTTACGTCTATAACGTTATGTATCCTAACCTAAGGGAACCTATCATTTCGGATGTAGTATTTCACAACATTCCTGGCTGGTCGGTCCCATTTCTCGGTGGGAACATTATATACGTTTATAACGTAATTTAACCTAACCTAACCCATCTAGCCCCCCGCTTGTAATGTTTTACAGAATCCCGGTCGCATCGTCCCGTACGTCCCGGTGCGGACATTATATACGTCTGTAACGTTATATATCCTAACCAAAGGCAACTTAACATCTCGGATGTAGTATTTTCCAACATTCCTGGCGGGTCGGCCCCTACTTCTCGGTGGGCACATTATATACGTCTATATCGTAATATAACCTAACCTAACCCATCTAGACCCTCGCTGGTAATGTTTTACAGAATTCCGGTCGTGTCGTCTCGTACGTCTCGGTGCGGATATTATATACGTCTATAACGTTATATATCCTAACCAAAGGCAACCTAACATCTCGATTGTAGTATTTCACAACATTCCTGGCGGGTCGGCCCCACTTCACGGTGGGAAAATTATTTACGTCTATAACGTAATATAACCTAACCTAACCCATCTAGACCCTCGCTGGTAATGTATTACAGAATCCCGGTCGTGTCGTCCCGTACGTCTCGGTGCGGACATTATATACGTCTATAACGTTATATATCCTAACCTAAGGCAGCTTAACCTCTCGGATGTAATATTTTCCAACAGTCTTGGCGGGTCGGACCCTACTTCTCGGTGGGCACATTATATACGTCTATATCGTAATATAACCTAACGTAACCCATCTAGACCCTCGCTGGTAATGTTTTACAGAATCCCGGTCGTGTCGTCTCGTACGTCTCGGTGCGGACATTATATACGTCTATAACGTTATATATCCTAACCTAAGGGAACCTAACATCTCGGATGTAGTATTTCACAACATTCCTGGCGGGTCGGCCCCACTTCTCGGTGGGAACATTATATACGTTTATAACGTAGTATAACCTAACCTAACCCATCTAGCCCCTCGCTTGTAATGTTTTACAGAATCCCGGTCGTGTCGTCCCGTACGTCTCGGTGCGGACATTATATACGTCTATAACGTTATATATCCTAACCAAAGGCAACCTAACATCTCGAATGTAGTATTTCAAAACATTCCTGGCGGGTCGGCCCCACTTCTCGGTGGGAACATTATTTACGTCTATAACGTAATTTAACCTAACCTAACCCATCTAGACCCTCGCTGGTAATGTTTTACAGAATCCCGGTCGAGTCGTCCCGTACGTCTCGGTGCGGATATTATATACGTCTATAACGTTATATATCCTAACCTAAGGCAACTTAACCTCTCGGATGTAGTATTTTCCAACAGTCATGGCGGGTCGGACCCTACTTCTCGGTGGGCACATTATATACGTCTATATCGTAATATAACCTAACCTAACCCATCTAGACCCTCGCTGGTAATGTTTTACAGAATCCCGGTCGTGTCGTCTCGTACGTCTCGGTGCGGATATTATATACGTCTATAACGTTATATATCCTAACCTAAGGCAACTTAACATCTCCGATGTAGTATTTTCCAACATTCCTGGCGGCTCGGCCCCTACTTCTCGGTGGGCACATTATATACGTCTATAACGTAATATAACCTAACCTAAGCCATTTAGCCCCTCGCTGTATATGTTTTACAAAATCCCAATCGTGTCGGCCCGTACTTTTCCGTGGGGACATTATATACGTTTATAATTTTATATATCCTAACCTAAGGCAACTTAACATCTCGGATGTAGTATTTTCCAACATTCGTGGCGGGTCAGTCCCTACTTCTCGGTGGGCACATTATATACGTCTATATCGTAATATAACCTAACCTAACCAATCTAGCCCCTCGCTGGTTATGTTTTACAAAATCCCAGTCGTGTCGGCACGTACTTTTCCGTGGGGACATTATATACGTCTATAATTTTATATATCCTAACCTAAGGCAACTTAACATCTCGGATGTAGTATTTTCCAACATTCCTGGCGGGTCAGTCCCTACATCTCGGTGGGCACATTATATACGTCTATATCGTAATATAACCTAACCTAACCCATCTAGAACCTCGCTGGTAATGTTTTACAGAATCCCGGTCATGTCGTCTTGTACGTCCCGGTGCGGACATTATATACGTCTATAACGTTATATATACTAACCTAAGGGAACCTAACATCACGCATGTAGTATTTCACAACATTCCTGGCTGGTCGGCCCCACTTCTCGGTGGGAATATTATATACGTTTATAACGTAGTATAACCTAACCTAACCCATCTAGCCCCTCGCTTGTAATGTTTTGCAGAATCCCGGTCGTGTCGGCCCGTACGTCTCGGTGCGGACATTATATACGACTATAACGTTATATATCCTAACCTAAGGGAACCTAACATCTCGGATGTAGTATTTCACAACATTCCTGGCTGGTCGGCCCCACTTCTCGGTGGGAACATTATATACGTTTATAACGAAGTATAACCTAACCTAACCCATCTAGACCCTCGCTTGTAACGTTTTACAGAATCCCGGTCGTGTCGGCCCGTACTTCTCGGTGGGGACATTATTTACGTCTATAACGTTATATATCCTAACCTAAGGGAACCTATCATCTCGGATGTAGTATTTCACAACATTCCTGGCGGGTCGGACCCTACTTCTCGGTGGGCACATTATATACGTCTATATCGTAATATAACCTAACCTAACCCATCTAGACCCTCGCTGATAATCTTTTACAGAATCCCGGTCGTGTCGTCTCGTACGTCTCGGTGCGGACATTATATACGTCTATAACGTTATATATCCTAACCTAAGGGAACCTAACATCTCGGATGTAGTATTTCACAACATTCCTGGCGGGTCGGCCCCACTTCTCGGTGGGAACATTATATACGTTTATAACGTAGTATAAACTAACCTAACCCATCTAGCCCCTCGCTTGTAATGTTTTACAGAATCCCGGTCATGTCGTCTTGTACGTCCCGGTGCGGACATTATATACGTCTATAACGTTATATATACTAACCTAAGGGAACCTAACATCACGGATGTAGTATTTCAGAACATTCCTGGCTGGTCGGCCCCACTTCTCGGTGGGAATATTATATACGTTTATAACGTAGTATAACCTAACCTAACCCATCTAGGCCCTCGCTTGTAATGTTTTGCAGAATCCCGGTCGTGTCGGCCCGTACGTCTCGGTGCGGACATTATATACGTCTATAACGTTATATATCCTAACCTAAGGGAACCTAACATCTCGGATGTAGTATTTCACAACATTCCTGGCTGGTCGGCCCCACTTCTCGGTGGGAACATTATATACGTTTATCTCGAAGTATAACCTAACCTAACCCATCTAGACCCTCGCTTGTAACGTTTTACAGAATCCCGGTCGTGTCGTCCCGTACGTCTCGGTGCGGACATTATATACGTCTATAACGTTATATATCCTAACCAAAGGCAACCTAACATCTCGACTGTAGTGTTTCACAACATTCCTGGCGGGTCGGCCCCACTTCTCGGTGGGAACATTATATACGTTTATAACGTAATACAACCTAACCTAACCCATCTAGTCCCTCGCTGGTTGTTTTACAAAATCCCAGTCGTGTCGGCCCGTACTTTTCCGTGTGGACATTATATACGTCTATAATTTTATATATCCTAACCTAAGGCAACTTAACATCTCGGATGTAGTATTTTCCAACATTCCTGGCGGGTCAGTCCCTACTTCTCGGTGGGCACATTATATACGTCTATATCGTAATATAACCTAACCTAACCCATCTAGACCCTCGCTTGTAATGTTTTACAGAATCCCGGTCGCGTCGTCCCGTACGTCCCGGTGCGGACATTATATACGTCTGTAACGTTATATATCCTAACCAAAGGCAACTTAACATCTCCGATGTAGTATTTTCCAACATTCCTGGCGGGTCGGCCCCTACTTCTCGGTGGGCACATTATATACGTCTATATCGTAATATAACCTAACCTAACCCATCTAGACCCTCGCTGGTAATGTTTTACAGAATCCCGGTCGTGTCGTCTCGTACGTCTCGGTGCGGATATTATATACGTGTATAACGTTATATACCCTAACCAAAGGCAACCTAACATCTCGAATGTAGTATTTCACAACATTCCTGGCGGGTCGGCCCCAATTCTCGGTGGGAAAATTATTTACGTCTATAACGTATTATAACCTAACCTAACCCATCTAGACCCTCGCTGGTAATGTTTTACAGAATCCCGGTCGTGTCGTCCCGTACGTCTCGGTGCGGACATTATATACGTCTATAACGTTATATATCCTAACCTAAGGCAGCTTAATCTCTCGGATGTAGTATTTTCCAACAGTCTTGGCGTGTCGGAACCTACTTCTCGGTGGGCACATTATATACGTCTATATCGTAATATAACCTAACCTAACCCATCTAGACCCTCGCTGGTAATGTTTTACAGAATCCCGGTCGTGTCGTCCCGTACGTCTCGGTGCGGACATTATATACGTCTATAACGTTATATATCCTAACCTAAGGCAACTTAACATCTCGGATGTAGTATTTTCCAACAGTCTTGGCGGGTCGGACCCTACTTCTCGGTGGGCACATTATATACGTCTATATCGTAATATAACCCAACCTAACCCATCTAGACCCTCGCTGGTAATGTTTTACAGAATCCCGGTCGTGTCGTCCCGTACGTCCCGGTGCGGACATTATATCCGTCTATAACGTTATATATCCTAACCTAAGGCAACTTAACCTCTCGGATGTAGTATTTTCCAACAGTCTTGGCGGGTCGGACCCTACTTCTCGGTGGGCACATTATATACGTCTATATCGTAATATAACCTAACCTAACCCATCTAGACCCTCGCTGGTAATGTTTTACAGAATCCCGGTCGTGTCGTCTCGTACGTCTCGGTGCGGATATTATATACGTCTATAACGTTATATATCCTAACCTAAGGCAACCTAACATCTCGGATGTAGTATTTCACAACATTCCTGGCGGGTCGGCCCCTACTTCTCGGTGGGCATATTATATACGTCTATATCGTAATGTAACCTAACCTAACCCATCTAGACCCTCGCTGGTAATGTTTTACAGAATCCCGGTCGTGTCGTCTCGTACGTCTCGGTGCGGATATTATATACGTCTATAACGTTATACAACCTAACCTAAGGGAACCTAACATCTCGGATGTAGTATTTCACAACATTCCTGGCGGGTCGGCCCCACTTCTCGGTGGGAACATTATATACGTTTATAACATAATATAACCTAACCTAACCCATCTAGCCCCTCGCTGGTAATGTTTTACAAAATCACAGTCGTGTCGGCCCGTACTTTTCCGTGGGGACATTATATACGTCTATAATTTTATATATCCTAACCTAAGGCAACTTAACATCTCGGATGTAGAATTTTCCAACATTCCTGGCGGGTCGGCCCCTACTTCTCGGTTGTGCACATTATATACGTCTATATCGTAATATAACCTAACCTAACCCATCTAGACCCTCGCTGGTAATGTTTTACAGAATCCCTGTCTTGTCGTCTCGTACGTCTCGGTGCGGATATTATATACGTCTATAACGTTATATATTCTAACCTAAGGCAACTTAACATCTCCGATGTAGTATTTTCCAACAGTCCTGGCGGGTCGGCCCCTACTTCTGGGTGGGCACATTATATTCGTCTATAACGTAATATAACCTAACCTAACCCATCTAGCCCCTAGCTGGGAATGTTTTACAGAATCCCGGTCGTGTCGTCCCGTACGTCTCGGTGCGGACATTATATACGTCTATGACGTTATATATCCTAACCTAAGGCAACTTAACCTCTCGGATGTAGTATTTTCCAACATTCCTGGCGGGTCGGCCCCTACTTCCCGGTGGGCACATTATATACGTCTATATCGTAATATAACCTAACCTAACCCATCTAGACCCTCGCTGGTAATGTTTTACAGAATTCCGGTCGTGTCGTCTCGTACATCTCGGTGCGGACATTATATACGTCTATAACGTTATATATCCTAACCTAAGGGAACCTAACATCTCGGATGTAGTATTTCACAACATTCCTGGCGGGTCGGCCCCCACTTCTCGGTGGGCACATTATATACGTCTATATCGTAATATAACCTAACCTAACCCATCTACACCCTCGCTGGTAATGTTTTACAGAATCCCGGTCGTGTCGTCTCGTACGTCTCGGTGCGGATATTATATACGTCTATAACGTTATATATCCTAACCTAAGGCAACTTAATATCTCGGATGTAGTATTTTCCAACATTCCTGGCGGGTCAGTCCCTACTTCTCGGTGGGCACATTATATACGTCTATAACGTAATATAACCTAACCTAACCCATCTAGACCCTCGCTGGTAATGTTTTACAGAATCCCGGTCGTGTCGTCTCGTACGTCTCGGTGCGGAAATTATATACGGCTATAACGTTATATATCCTAACCTAAGGGAACCTAACATCTCGGATGTAGTATTTTCCAACATTCCTGGTGGGTCGGCCCCTACTTCTCGGTGGGCACATTATATACGTCTATATCGTAAAATAACCTAACCTAACCCATCTAGCCCCTCGCTGGTAATGTTTTACAAAATCACAGTCGTGTCGGCCCGTACTTTTCCGTGGGCACATTATATACGTCTATAATTTTATATATCCTAACCTAAGGCAACTTAACATCTCGGATGTAGTATTTTCCAACATTCCTGGCGGGTCGGCCCCTACTTCTCGGTGGGCACATTATATACGTCTATATCGTAATATAACCTAACCTAACCCATCTAGACCCTCGCTGGTAATGTTTTACAGAATCCCTGTCGTGTCGTCTCGTACGTCTCGGTGCGGATATTATATACGTCTATAACGTTATATATTCTAACCTAAGGCAACTTAACATCTCCGATGTAGTATTTTCCAACAGTCCTGGCGGGTCGGCCCCTACTTCTCGGTGGGCACATTATATTCGTCTATAACGTAATATAACCTAACCTAACCCATCTAGCCCCTAGCTGGGAATGTTTTACAGAATCCCGGTCGTGTCGTCCCGTACGTCTCGGTGCGGACATTATATACGTCTATGACGTTATATATCCTAACCTAAGGCAACTTAACCTCTCGGATGTAGTATTTTCCAACATTCTGGGCGGGTCGGACCCTACATCTCGGTGGGCACATTATATACGTCTATATCGTAATATAACCTAACCTAACCCATCTAGACACTCGCTGTTAATGTTTTACAAAATCCCGGTCGCAGCGGCACGTACGTCTCGATGCAGACATTATATACGTCTATAACTTTATATATCCTAACCTAAGGGAACCTAACATCTCGGATGTAGTATTTCACAACATTCCTGGCTGGTCGGCCCCACTTCTCGGTGGGAACATTATATAGGTTTATAGCGTAATATAACCAAACCTAACCCATCTAGACCCTCGCTGGTAATGTTTTACAAAATCCCGGTCGTGTCGTCCCGTACGTCTCGGTGCGGACATTATATACGTCTATAACGTTATATATCCTAACCTAAGGGAACCTAACATTTCGGATGTAGCATTTCACAACATTCCTGGCAGGTCGGCCCCTATTTCTCGGTGGGCACATTATATACGTCTATATCGTAATATAACCTAACCTAACCCATCTAGACCCTCGCTGGTAATGTTTTACAAAATCCCGGTCGTGTCGGCCCGTACTTCTCGGTGGGGACATTATTTACGTCTATAACGTTATATATCCTAATCTAAGGGAACCTATCATCTCGGATGTAGTATTTCACAACATTCCTGGCTGGTCGGCCCCACTTCTCGGTGGGAACATTATATACGTTTATAACGTAATATAACCTAACCTAACCCATCTAGCCCCTCGCTTGTAATGTTTTACAGAATCCCGGTCGCGTCGTCCCGTACGTCTCGGTGCGGACATTATATACGTCTATAACGTTATATATCCTAACCTAAGGCAGCTTAACCTCTCGGATGTAGTATTTTCCAACAGTCTTGGCGGGTCGGACCCTACATCTCGGTGGGCACATTATATACGTCTATATCGTAATATAACCTAACCTAACCCATCTAGACCCTCGCTGGTAATGTTTTACAGAATCCCGGTCGTGTCGTCCCGTACGTCTCGGTGCGGACATTATATACGTCTATAACGTTATATATCCTAACCCAAGGCAACTTAACCTCTCGGATGTAGTATTTTCCAACAGTCTTGGCGGGTCGGACCCTACTTCTCGGTGGGCACATTATATACGTCTATATCGTAATATAACCTAACCTAAACCATCTAGAACCTCGCTGGTAATGTTTTACAGAATCCCGGTCGTGTCGTCTCGTACGTCTCGGTGCGGACATAATATACGTCTATAACGTTATATATCCTAACCTAAGGGAACCTAACATCTCGGATGTAGTATTTCACAACATTCCTGGCGGGTCGGCCCCACTTCTCGGTGGGAACATTATATACGTTTATAACATAATATAACCTAACCTAACCCATCTAGCCCCTCGCTGGTAATGTTTTACAAAATCACAGTCGTGTCGGCCCGTACTTTTCCGTGGGGACATTATATACGTCTATATCGTTATATATCCTAACCTAAGGCAACTTAACATCTCGGATGTAGTATTTTCCAACATTCCTGGCGGGTCGGACCCTACATCTCGGTGGGCACATTATATACGTCTATATCGTAATATAACCTAACCTAACCCATCTAGACCCTCGCTGGTAATGTTTTACAGAATCCCGGTCGTGTCGTCCCGTACGTCTCGGTGCGGACATTATATACGTCTATAACGTTATATATACTAACCTAAGGGAACCTAATATCTCGGATGTAGTATTTCACAACATTCCTGGCGGGTCGGCTCCTACTTCTCGGTGGGCACATTATATACGTCTATATCGTAATATAACCTAACCTAACCAATCTAGACCCTCGCTGGTAATGTTTTACAGAATCCCGGTTGTGTCGTCCCGTACGTCTCGGTGCGGACATTATATACGTTTATAACGTTATATATCCTAACCTAAGGCAGCTTAACCTCTCGGATGTAGTATTTTCCAACAGTCTTGGCGGGTCGGACCCTACTTCTCGGTGGGCACATTATATACGTCTATATCGTAATATAACCTAACCTAACCCATCTAGAACCTCGCTGGTAATGTTTTACAGAATCCCGGTCGTGTCGTCTCGTACGTCTCGGTGCGGACATTATATACGTCTATAACGTTATATATCCTAACCTAAGGGAACCTAATATCTCGGATGTAGTATTTCACAACATTCCTGGCGGGTCGGCCCTTACTTCTCGGTGGGCACATTATATACGTCTATATCGTAATATAACCTAACCTAACCCATCTAGACCCTCGCTGATAGTGTTTTACAGAATCCCGGTCGTGTCGTCCCGTAGGTCTCGGTGCGGACATTATATACGTCTATAACGTTTTATATCCTAACCTAAGGCAACTTAACCTCTCGGATGTAGTATTTTCCAACAGTCTTGGCGGGTCGGACCCTACTTCTCGGTGGGCACATTATATACGTCTATATCGTAATATAACCTAACCTAACCCATCTAGACCCTCGCTGGTAATGTTTTACAGAATCCCGGTCGTGTCGTCCCGTACGTCTCTGTGCGGTCATCATATACGTCTATAACGTTATATATCCTAACCTAAGGGAACCTAACATCTGGGATGTAGTATTTCACGACATTCCTGGCTGGTCGGCCCCACTTCTCGGTGGGAACATTATTTACGTCTGTAACGTAATATAACCTAACCTAACCCATCTAGAACCTCGCAGGTAATGTTTTACAAAATCCCGGTCGTGTCGGCCCGTACTTCTCCGTGGGGACATTATATACGTCTATATCGTTATATATCCTAACCTAAGGCAACCTAACATGTCGGATGTAGTATTTTCCAACATTCCTGGCGGGTCGGACCCTACATCTCGGTGGGCACATTATATACGTCTATATCGTAATATAACCTAACCTAACCCATCTAGACCCTCGCTGGTAATGTTTTACAGAATCCCGGTCGTGTCGTCCCGTACGTCTCGGTGCGGACATTATATACGTCTATAACGTTATATATCCTAACCTAAGGGAACCTAATATCTCGGATGTAGTATTTCACAACATTCCTGGCGGGTCGGCTCCTACTTCTCGGTGGGCACATTATATACGTCTATATCGTAATATAACCTAACCTAACCAATCTAGACCCTCGCTGGTAATGTTTTACAGAATCCCGGTCGTGTCGTCCCGTACGTCTCGGTGCGGACATTATATACGTTTATAACGTTATATATCCTAACCTAAGGCAGCTTAACCTCTCGGATGTAGTATTTTGCAACAGTCTTGGCGGGTCGGACCCTACTTCTCGGTGGGCACATTATATACGTCTATATCGTAATATAACCTAACCTAACCCATCTAGACCCACGCTGATAGTGTTTTACAGAATCCCGGTCGTGTCGTCCCGTACGTCTCGGTGCGGACATTATATACGTCTATAACGTTATATATCCTAACCTAAGGCAACTTAACCTCTCGGATGTAGTATTTTCCAACAGTCTTGGCGGGTCGGACCCTACTTCTCGGTGGGCACATTATATACGTCTATATCGTAATATAACCTAACCTAACCCATCTAGACCCTCGCTGGTAATGTTTTACAGAATCCCGGTCGTGTCGTCCCGTACGTCTCTGTGCGGACATCATATACGTCTATAACGTTATATATCCTAACCTAAGGGAACCTAACATCTGGGATGTAGTATTTCACGACATTCCTGGCTGGTCGGCCCCACTTCTCGGTGGGAACATTATTTACGTCTATAACGTAATATAACCTAACCTAACCCATCTAGAACCTCGCAGGTAATGTTTTACAAAATCCCGGTCGTGTCGGCCCGTACTTCTCCGTGGGGACATTATATACGTCTATATCGTTATATATCCTAACCTAAGGCAACCTAACATGTCGGATGTAGTATTTTCCAACATTCCTGGCGGGTCGGACCCTACATCTCGGTGGGCACATTATATACGTCTATATCGTAATATAACCTAACCTAACCCATCTAGACCCTCGCTGGTAATGTTTTACAGAATCCCGGTCGTGTCGTCCCGTACGTCTCGGTGCGGACATTATATACGTCTATAACGTTATATATCCTAACCTAAGGGAACCTAATATCTCGGATGTAGTATTTCACAACATTCCTGGCGGGTCGGCTCCTACTTCTCGGTGGGCACATTATATACGTCTATATCGTAATATAACCTAACCTAACCAATCTAGACCCTCGCTGGTAATGTTTTACAGAATCCCGGTCGTGTCGTCCCTTACGTCTCGGTGCGGACATTATATACGTTTATAACGTTATATATCCTAACCTAAGGCAGCTTAACCTCTCGGATGTAGTATTTTCCAACACTCTTGGCGGGTCGGACCCTACTTCTCGGTGGGCACATTATATACGTCTATATCGTAATATAACCTAACCTAACCCGTCTAGAACCTCGCTGGTAATGTTTTACAGAATCCCGGTCGTGTCGTCTCGTACGTCTCGGTGCGGACATTATATACGTCTATAACGTTATATATCCTAACCTAAGGGAACCTAATATCTCGGATGTAGTATTTCACAACATTCCTGGCGGGTCGGCCCTTACTTCTCGGTGGGCACATTATATACGTCTATATCGTAATATAACCTAACCTAACCCATCTAGACCCTCGCTGATAGTGTTTTACAGAATCCCGGTCGTGTCGTCCCGTAGGTCTCGGTGCGGACATTATATACGTCTATAACGTTATATATCCTAACCTAAGGCAACTTAACCTCTCGGATGTAGTATTTTCCAACAGTCTTGGCGGGTCGGACCCTACTTCTCGGTGGGCACATTATATACGTCTATATCGTAATATAACCTAACCTAACCCATCTAGACCCTCGCTGGTAATGTTTTACAGAATCCCGGTCGTGTCGTCCCGTACGTCTCGGTGCGGACATCATATACGTCTATAACGTTATATATCCTAACCTAAGGGAACCTAACATCTCGGATGTAGTATTTCACAACATTCCTGGCTGGTCGGCCCCACTTCTCGGTGGGAACATTATTTACGTCTATAACGTAATATAACCTAACCTAACCCATCTAGAACCTCGCAGGTAATGTTTTACAAAATCCCGGTCGTGTCGGCCCGTACTTCTCCGTGGGGACATTATATACGTCTATATCGTTATATATCCTAACCTAAGGCAACCTAACATGTCGGATGTAGTATTTTCCAACATTCCTGGCGGGTCGGCCCCTACTTCTCGGTGGGCACATTATATACGTCTATATCGTAATATAACCTAACCTAACCCATCTAGACACTCGCTGGTAATGTTTTACAAAATCCCGGTCGTGTCGGCCCGTACTTCTCCGTGGGGACATTATATACGTCTATATCGTTATATATCCTAACCTAAGGCAACTTAACATCTCCGATGTAGTATTTTCCAACATTCCTGGCGGGTCGGCCCCTACTTCTCGGTGGGCACATTATATACGTCTATTTCGTAATATAACCTAACCCAACCCATCTAGACCCTCGCTGGTAATGTTTTACAGAATCCCGGTCGTGTCGTCTCGTACGTCTCGGTGCGGACATTATATACGTCTATAACGTTATATATCCTAACCTAAGGGAACCTAACATCTCGGATGTAGTATTTCACAAAATTCCTGACTGGTCGGCCCCACTTCTCGGTGGGAACATTATATACGTTTATAACGTAGTATAACCTAACATAACCCATCTAGATCCTCGCTTGTAATGTTTTACAGAATCCCGGTCGTGTCGTCTCGTACGTCTCGGTGCGGACATTATTTACGTCTATAACGTTATATATCATAACCTAAGGGAACCTAACATTTCGGATGTTGTATTTCACAACATTCCTGGCAGGTCGGCCCCTACTTCTCGGTGGGCACATTACATACGTCTATATCGTAATATAACCTAACCTAACCCATCTAGACCCTCGCAGGTAATGTTTTACAAAATCCCGGTCGTGTCGGCCCGTACTTTTCCGTGGGGACATTATATACGTCTATAACGTTATATATCCTAACCTAAGGGAACCTAATATCTCGGATGTAGTATTTCACAACATTCCTGGCGGGTCGGCTCCTACTTCTCGGTGGGCACATTATATACGTCTATATCGTAATATAACCTAACCTAACCAATCTAGACCCTCGCTGGTAATGTTTTACAGAATCCCGGTTGTGTCGTCCCGTACGTCTCGGTGCGGACATTATATACGTTTATAACGTTATATATCCTAACCTAAGGCAGCTTAACCTCTCGGATGTAGTATTTTCCAACAGTCTTGGCGGGTCGGACCCTACTTCTCGGTGGGCACATTATATACGTCTATATCGTAATATAACCTAACCTAACCCATCTAGAACCTCGCTGGTAATGTTTTACAGAATCCCGGTCGTGTCGTCTCGTACGTCTCGGTGCGGACATTATATACGTCTATAACGTTATATATCCTAACCTAAGGGAACCTAATATCTCGGATGTAGTATTTCACAACATTCCTGGCGGGTCGGCCCTTACTTCTCGGTGGGCACATTATATACGTCTATATCGTAATATAACCTAACCTAACCCATCTAGACCCTCGCTGATAGTGTTTTACAGAATCCCGGTCGTGTCGTCCCGTAGGTCTCGGTGCGGACATTATATACGTCTATAACGTTTTATATCCTAACCTAAGGCAACTTAACCTCTCGGATGCAGTATTTTCCAACAGTCTTGGCGGGTCGGACCCTACTTCTCGGTGGGCACATTATATACGTCTATATCGTAATATAACCTAACCTAACCCATCTAGACCCTCGCTGGTAATGTTTTACAGAATCCCGGTCGTGTCGTCCCGTACGTCTCTGTGCGGTCATCATATACGTCTATAACGTTATATATCCTAACCTAAGGGAACCTAACATCTGGGATGTAGTATTTCACGACATTCCTGGCTGGTCGGCCCCACTTCTCGGTGGGAACATTATTTACGTCTGTAACGTAATATAACCTAACCTAACCCATCTAGAACCTCGCAGGTAATGTTTTACAAAATCCCGGTCGTGTCGGCCCGTACTTCTCCGTGGGGACATTATATACGTCTATATCGTTATATATCCTAACCTAAGGCAACCTAACATGTCGGATGTAGTATTTTCCAACATTCCTGGCGGGTCGGACCCTACATCTCGGTGGGCACATTATATACGTCTATATCGTAATATAACCTAACCTAACCCATCTAGACCCTCGCTGGTAATGTTTTACAGAATCCCGGTCGTGTCGTCCCGTACGTCTCGGTGCGGACATTATATACGTCTATAACGTTATATATCCTAACCTAAGGGAACCTAATATCTCGGATGTAGTATTTCACAACATTCCTGGCGGGTCGGCTCCTACTTCTCGGTGGGCACATTATATACGTCTATATCGTAATATAACCTAACCTAACCAATCTAGACCCTCGCTGGTAATGTTTTACAGAATCCCGGTCGTGTCGTCCCGTACGTCTCGGTGCGGACATTATATACGTTTATAACGTTATATATCCTAACCTAAGGCAGCTTAACCTCTCGGATGTAGTATTTTGCAACAGTCTTGGCGGGTCGGACCCTACTTCTCGGTGGGCACATTATATACGTCTATATCGTAATATAACCTAACCTAACCCATCTAGACCCACGCTGATAGTGTTTTACAGAATCCCGGTCGTGTCGTCCCGTACGTCTCGGTGCGGACATTATATACGTCTATAACGTTATATATCCTAACCTAAGGCAACTTAACCTCTCGGATGTAGTATTTTCCAACAGTCTTGGCGGGTCGGACCCTACTTCTCGGTGGGCACATTATATACGTCTATATCGTAATATAACCTAACCTAACCCATCTAGACCCTCGCTGGTAATGTTTTACAGAATCCCGGTCGTGTCGTCCCGTACGTCTCGGTGCGGACATTATATACGTCTATAACGTTATATATCCTAACCTAAGGGAACCTAACATCTGGGATGTAGTATTTCACGACATTCCTGGCTGGTCGGCCCCACTTCTCGGTGGGAACATTATTTACGTCTGTAACGTAATATAACCTAACCTAACCCATCTAGAACCTCGCAGGTAATGTTTTACAAAATCCCGGTCGTGTCGGCCCGTACTTCTCCGTGGGGACATTATATACGTCTATATCGTTATATATCCTAACCTAAGGCAACTTAACATCTCCGATGTAGTATTTTCCAACATTCCTGGCGGGTCGGACCCTACATCTCGGTGGGCACATTATATACGTCTATATCGTAATATAACCTAACCTAACCCATCTAGACCCTCGCTGGTAATGTTTTACAGAATCCCGGTCGTGTCGTCCCGTACGTCTCGGTGCGGACATTATATACGTCTATAACGTTATATATCCTAACCTAAGGGAACCTAATATCTCGGATGTAGTATTTCACAACATTCCTGGCGGGTCGGCTCCTACTTCTCGGTGGGCACATTATATACGTCTATATCGTAATATAACCTAACCTAACCAATCTAGACCCTCGCTGGTAATGTTTTACAGAATCCCGGTCGTGTCGTCCCGTACGTCTCGGTGCGGACATTATATACGTTTATAACGTTATATATCCTAACCTAAGGCAGCTTAACCTCTCGGATGTAGTATTTTGCAACAGTCTTGGCGGGTCGGACCCTACTTCTCGGTGGGCACATTATATACGTCTATATCGTAATATAACCTAACCTAACCCATCTAGACCCACGCTGATAGTGTTTTACAGAATCCCGGTCGTGTCGTCCCGTACGTCTCGGTGCGGACATTATATACGTCTATAACGTTATATATCCTAACCTAAGGCAACTTAACCTCTCGGATGTAGTATTTTCCAACAGTCTTGGCGGGTCGGACCCTACTTCTCGGTGGGCACATTATATACGTCTATATCGTAATATAACCTAACCTAACCCATCTAGACCCTCGCTGGTAATGTTTTACAGAATCCCGGTCGTGTCGTCCCGTACGTCTCTGTGCGGACATCATATACGTCTATAACGTTATATATCCTAACCTAAGGGAACCTAACATCTGGGATGTAGTATTTCACGACATTCCTGGCTGGTCGGCCCCACTTCTCGGTGGGAACATTATTTACGTCTATAACGTAATATAACCTAACCTAACCCATCTAGAACCTCGCAGGTAATGTTTTACAGAATCCCGGTCGTGTCGGCCCGTACTTCTCCGTGGGGACATTATATACGTCTATTTCGTAATATAACCTAACCCAACCCATCTAGACCCTCGCTGGTAATGTTTTACAGAATCCCGGTCGTGTCGTCTCGTACGTCTCGGTGCGGACATTATATACGTCTATAACGTTATATATCCTAACCTAAGGGAACCTAACATCTCGGATGTAGTATTTCACAAAATTCCTGACTGGTCGGCCCCACTTCTCGGTGGGAACATTATATACGTTTATAACGTAGTATAACCTAACATAACCCATCTAGATCCTCGCTTGTAATGTTTTACAGAATCCCGGTCGTGTCGTCTCGTACGTCTCGGTGCGGACATTATTTACGTCTATAACGTTATATATCATAACCTAAGGGAACCTAACATTTCGGATGTTGTATTTCACAACATTCCTGGCAGGTCGGCCCCTACTTCTCGGTGGGCACATTACATACGTCTATATCGTAATATAACCTAACCTAACCCATCTAGACCCTCGCAGGTAATGTTTTACAAAATCCCGGTCGTGTCGGCCCGTACTTTTCCGTGGGGACATTATATACGTCTATAACGTTATATATCCTAACCTAAGGGAACCTAATATCTCGGATGTAGTATTTCACAACATTCCTGGCGGGTCGGCTCCTACTTCTCGGTGGGCACATTATATACGTCTATATCGTAATATAACCTAACCTAACCAATCTAGACCCTCGCTGGTAATGTTTTACAGAATCCCGGTTGTGTCGTCCCGTACGTCTCGGTGCGGACATTATATACGTTTATAACGTTATATATCCTAACCTAAGGCAGCTTAACCTCTCGGATGTAGTATTTTCCAACAGTCTTGGCGGGTCGGACCCTACTTCTCGGTGGGCACATTATATACGTCTATATCGTAATATAACCTAACCTAACCCATCTAGAACCTCGCTGGTAATGTTTTACAGAATCCCGGTCGTGTCGTCTCGTACGTCTCGGTGCGGACATTATATACGTCTATAACGTTATATATCCTAACCTAAGGGAACCTAATATCTCGGATGTAGTATTTCACAACATTCCTGGCGGGTCGGCCCTTACTTCTCGGTGGGCACATTATATACGTCTATATCGTAATATAACCTAACCTAACCCATCTAGACCCTCGCTGATAGTGTTTTACAGAATCCCGGTCGTGTCGTCCCGTAGGTCTCGGTGCGGACATTATATACGTCTATAACGTTTTATATCCTAACCTAAGGCAACTTAACCTCTCGGATGCAGTATTTTCCAACAGTCTTGGCGGGTCGGACCCTACTTCTCGGTGGGCACATTATATACGTCTATATCGTAATATAACCTAACCTAACCCATCTAGACCCTCGCTGGTAATGTTTTACAGAATCCCGGTCGTGTCGTCCCGTACGTCTCTGTGCGGTCATCATATACGTCTATAACGTTATATATCCTAACCTAAGGGAACCTAACATCTGGGATGTAGTATTTCACGACATTCCTGGCTGGTCGGCCCCACTTCTCGGTGGGAACATTATTTACGTCTGTAACGTAATATAACCTAACCTAACCCATCTAGAACCTCGCAGGTAATGTTTTACAAAATCCCGGTCGTGTCGGCCCGTACTTCTCCGTGGGGACATTATATACGTCTATATCGTTATATATCCTAACCTAAGGCAACCTAACATGTCGGATGTAGTATTTTCCAACATTCCTGGCGGGTCGGACCCTACATCTCGGTGGGCACATTATATACGTCTATATCGTAATATAACCTAACCTAACCCATCTAGACCCTCGCTGGTAATGTTTTACAGAATCCCGGTCGTGTCGTCCCGTACGTCTCGGTGCGGACATTATATACGTCTATAACGTTATATATCCTAACCTAAGGGAACCTAATATCTCGGATGTAGTATTTCACAACATTCCTGGCGGGTCGGCTCCTACTTCTCGGTGGGCACATTATATACGTCTATATCGTAATATAACCTAACCTAACCAATCTAGACCCTCGCTGGTAATGTTTTACAGAATCCCGGTCGTGTCGTCCCGTACGTCTCGGTGCGGACATTATATACGTTTATAACGTTATATATCCTAACCTAAGGCAGCTTAACCTCTCGGATGTAGTATTTTGCAACAGTCTTGGCGGGTCGGACCCTACTTCTCGGTGGGCACATTATATACGTCTATATCGTAATATAACCTAACCTAACCCATCTAGACCCACGCTGATAGTGTTTTACAGAATCCCGGTCGTGTCGTCCCGTACGTCTCGGTGCGGACATTATATACGTCTATAACGTTATATATCCTAACCTAAGGCAACTTAACCTCTCGGATGTAGTATTTTCCAACAGTCTTGGCGGGTCGGACCCTACTTCTCGGTGGGCACATTATATACGTCTATATCGTAATATAACCTAACCTAACCCATCTAGACCCTCGCTGGTAATGTTTTACAGAATCCCGGTCGTGTCGTCCCGTACGTCTCTGTGCGGACATCATATACGTCTATAACGTTATATATCCTAACCTAAGGGAACCTAACATCTGGGATGTAGTATTTCACGACATTCCTGGCTGGTCGGCCCCACTTCTCGGTGGGAACATTATTTACGTCTATAACGTAATATAACCTAACCTAACCCATCTAGAACCTCGCAGGTAATGTTTTACAAAATCCCGGTCGTGTCGGCCCGTACTTCTCCGTGGGGACATTATATACGTCTATATCGTTATATATCCTAACCTAAGGCAACCTAACATGTCGGATGTAGTATTTTCCAACATTCCTGGCGGGTCGGACCCTACATCTCGGTGGGCACATTATATACGTCTATATCGTAATATAACCTAACCTAACCCATCTAGACCCTCGCTGGTAATGTTTTACAGAATCCCGGTCGTGTCGTCCCGTACGTCTCGGTGCGGACATTATATACGTCTATAACGTTATATATCCTAACCTAAGGGAACCTAATATCTCGGATGTAGTATTTCACAACATTCCTGGCGGGTCGGCTCCTACTTCTCGGTGGGCACATTATATACGTCTATATCGTAATATAACCTAACCTAACCAATCTAGACCCTCGCTGGTAATGTTTTACAGAATCCCGGTCGTGTCGTCCCGTACGTCTCGGTGCGGACATTATATACGTTTATAACGTTATATATCCTAACCTAAGGCAGCTTAACCTCTCGGATGTAGTATTTTGCAACAGTCTTGGCGGGTCGGACCCTACTTCTCGGTGGGCACATTATATACGTCTATATCGTAATATAACCTAACCTAACCCATCTAGACCCACGCTGATAGTGTTTTACAGAATCCCGGTCGTGTCGTCCCGTACGTCTCGGTGCGGACATTATATACGTCTATAACGTTATATATCCTAACCTAAGGCAACTTAACCTCTCGGATGTAGTATTTTCCAACAGTCTTGGCGGGTCGGACCCTACTTCTCGGTGGGCACATTATATACGTCTATATCGTAATATAACCTAACCTAACCCATCTAGACCCTCGCTGGTAATGTTTTACAGAATCCCGGTCGTGTCGTCCCGTACGTCTCTGTGCGGACATCATATACGTCTATAACGTTATATATCCTAACCTAAGGGAACCTAACATCTGGGATGTAGTATTTCACGACATTCCTGGCTGGTCGGCCCCACTTCTCGGTGGGAACATTATTTACGTCTATAACGTAATATAACCTAACCTAACCCATCTAGAACCTCGCAGGTAATGTTTTACAAAATCCCGGTCGTGTCGGCCCGTACTTCTCCGTGGGGACATTATATACGTCTATATCGTTATATATCCTAACCTAAGGCAACCTAACATGTCGGATGTAGTATTTTCCAACATTCCTGGCGGGTCGGACCCTACATCTCGGTGGGCACATTATATACGTCTATATCGTAATATAACCTAACCTAACCCATCTAGACCCTCGCTGGTAATGTTTTACAGAATCCCGGTCGTGTCGTCCCGTACGTCTCGGTGCGGACATTATATACGTCTATAACGTTATATATCCTAACCTAAGGGAACCTAATATCTCGGATGTAGTATTTCACAACATTCCTGGCGGGTCGGCTCCTACTTCTCGGTGGGCACATTATATACGTCTATATCGTAATATAACCTAACCTAACCAATCTAGACCCTCGCTGGTAATGTTTTACAGAATCCCGGTCGTGTCGTCCCGTACGTCTCGGTGCGGACATTATATACGTTTATAACGTTATATATCCTAACCTAAGGCAGCTTAACCTCTCGGATGTAGTATTTTGCAACAGTCTTGGCGGGTCGGACCCTACTTCTCGGTGGGCACATTATATACGTCTATATCGTAATATAACCTAACCTAACCCATCTAGACCCACGCTGATAGTGTTTTACAGAATCCCGGTCGTGTCGTCCCGTACGTCTCGGTGCGGACATTATATACGTCTATAACGTTATATATCCTAACCTAAGGCAACTTAACCTCTCGGATGTAGTATTTTCCAACAGTCTTGGCGGGTCGGACCCTACTTCTCGGTGGGCACATTATATACGTCTATATCGTAATATAACCTAACCTAACCCATCTAGACCCTCGCTGGTAATGTTTTACAGAATCCCGGTCGTGTCGTCCCGTACGTCTCTGTGCGGACATCATATACGTCTATAACGTTATATATCCTAACCTAAGGGAACCTAACATCTGGGATGTAGTATTTCACGACATTCCTGGCTGGTCGGCCCCACTTCTCGGTGGGAACATTATTTACGTCTATAACGTAATATAACCTAACCTAACCCATCTAGAACCTCGCAGGTAATGTTTTACAAAATCCCGGTCGTGTCGGCCCGTACTTCTCCGTGGGGACATTATATACGTCTATATCGTTATATATCCTAACCTAAGGCAACCTAACATGTCGGATGTAGTATTTTCCAACATTCCTGGCGGGTCGGACCCTACATCTCGGTGGGCACATTATATACGTCTATATCGTAATATAACCTAACCTAACCCATCTAGACCCTCGCTGGTAATGTTTTACAGAATCCCGGTCGTGTCGTCCCGTACGTCTCGGTGCGGACATTATATACGTCTATAACGTTATATATCCTAACCTAAGGGAACCTAATATCTCGGATGTAGTATTTCACAACATTCCTGGCGGGTCGGCTCCTACTTCTCGGTGGGCACATTATATACGTCTATATCGTAATATAACCTAACCTAACCAATCTAGACCCTCGCTGGTAATGTTTTACAGAATCCCGGTCGTGTCGTCCCGTACGTCTCGGTGCGGACATTATATACGTTTATAACGTTATATATCCTAACCTAAGGCAGCTTAACCTCTCGGATGTAGTATTTTGCAACAGTCTTGGCGGGTCGGACCCTACTTCTCGGTGGGCACATTATATACGTCTATATCGTAATATAACCTAACCTAACCCATCTAGACCCACGCTGATAGTGTTTTACAGAATCCCGGTCGTGTCGTCCCGTACGTCTCGGTGCGGACATTATATACGTCTATAACGTTATATATCCTAACCTAAGGCAACTTAACCTCTCGGATGTAGTATTTTCCAACAGTCTTGGCGGGTCGGACCCTACTTCTCGGTGGGCACATTATATACGTCTATATCGTAATATAACCTAACCTAACCCATCTAGACCCTCGCTGGTAATGTTTTACAGAATCCCGGTCGTGTCGTCCCGTACGTCTCTGTGCGGACATCATATACGTCTATAACGTTATATATCCTAACCTAAGGGAACCTAACATCTGGGATGTAGTATTTCACGACATTCCTGGCTGGTCGGCCCCACTTCTCGGTGGGAACATTATTTACGTCTATAACGTAATATAACCTAACCTAACCCATCTAGAACCTCGCAGGTAATGTTTTACAAAATCCCGGTCGTGTCGGCCCGTACTTCTCCGTGGGGACATTATATACGTCTATATCGTTATATATCCTAACCTAAGGCAACCTAACATGTCGGATGTAGTATTTTCCAACATTCCTGGCGGGTCGGACCCTACATCTCGGTGGGCACATTATATACGTCTATATCGTAATATAACCTAACCTAACCCATCTAGACCCTCGCTGGTAATGTTTTACAGAATCCCGGTCGTGTCGTCCCGTACGTCTCGGTGCGGACATTATATACGTCTATAACGTTATATATCCTAACCTAAGGGAACCTAATATCTCGGATGTAGTATTTCACAACATTCCTGGCGGGTCGGCTCCTACTTCTCGGTGGGCACATTATATACGTCTATATCGTAATATAACCTAACCTAACCAATCTAGACCCTCGCTGGTAATGTTTTACAGAATCCCGGTCGTGTCGTCCCTTTCGTCTCGGTGCGGACATTATATACGTTTATAACGTTATATATCCTAACCTAAGGCAGCTTAACCTCTCGGATGTAGTATTTTCCAACACTCTTGGCGGGTCGGACCCTACTTCTCGGTGGGCACATTATATACGTCTATATCGTAATATAACCTAACCTAACCCGTCTAGAACCTCGCTGGTAATGTTTTACAGAATCCCGGTCGTGTCGTCTCGTACGTCTCGGTGCGGGCATTATATACGTCTATAACGTTATATATCCTAACCTAAGGGAACCTAATATCTCGGATGTAGTATTTCACAACATTCCTGGCGGGTCGGCCCTTACTTCTCGGTGGGCACATTATATACGTCTATATCGTAATATAACCTAACCTAACCCATCTAGACCCTCGCTGATAGTGTTTTACAGAATCCCGGTCGTGTCGTCCCGTAGGTCTCGGTGCGGACATTATATACGTCTATAACGTTATATATCCTAACCTAAGGCAACTTAACCTCTCGGATGTAGTATTTTCCAACAGTCTTGGCGGGTCGGACCCTACTTCTCGGTGGGCACATTATATACGTCTATATCGTAATATAACCTAACCTAACCCATCTAGACCCTCGCTGGTAATGTTTTACAGAATCCCGGTCGTGTCGTCCCGTACGTCTCGGTGCGGACATCATATACGTCTATAACGTTATATATCCTAACCTAAGGGAACCTAACATCTCGGATGTAGTATTTCACAACATTCCTGGCTGGTCGGCCCCACTTCTCGGTGGGAACATTATTTACGTCTATAACGTAATATAACCTAACCTAACCAATCTAGAACCTCGCAGGTAATGTTTTACAAAATCCCGGTCGTGTCGGCCCGTACTTCTCCGTGGGGACATTATATACGTCTATATCGTTATATATCCTAACCTAAGGCAACCTAACATGTCGGATGTAGTATTTTCCAACATTCCTGGCGGGTCGGCCCCTACTTCTCGGTGGGCACATTATATACGTCTATATCGTAATATAACCTAACCTAACCCATCTAGACACTCGCTGGTAATGTTTTACAAAATCCCGGTCGTGTCGGCCCGTACTTCTCCGTGGGGACATTATATACGTCTATATCGTTATATATCCTAACCTAAGGCAACTTAACATCTCCGATGTAGTATTTTCCAACATTCCTGGCGGGTCGGCCCCTACTTCTCGGTGGGCACATTATATACGTCTATTTCGTAATATAACCTAACCCAACCCATCTAGACCCTCGCTGGTAATGTTTTACAGAATCCCGGTCGTGTCGTCTCGTACGTCTCGGTGCGGACATTATATACGTCTATAACGTTATATATCCTAACCTAAGGGAACCTAACATCTCGGATGTAGTATTTCACAAAATTCCTGACTGGTCGGCCCCAGTTCTCGGTGGGAACATTATATACGTTTATAACGTAGTATAACCTAACATAACCCATCTAGATCCTCGCTTGTAATGTTTTACAGAATCCCGGTCGTGTCGTCTCGTACGTCTCGGTGCGGACATTATTTACGTCTATAACGTTATATATCATAACCTAAGGGAACCTAACATTTCGGATGTTGTATTTCACAACATTCCTGGCAGGTCGGCCCCTACTTCTCGGTGGGCACATTACATACGTCTATATCGTAATATAACCTAACCTAACCCATCTAGACCCTCGCAGGTAATGTTTTACAAAATCCCGGTCGTGTCGGCCCGTACTTTTCCGTGGGGACATTATATACGTCTATAACGTTATATATCCTAACCTAAGGGAACCTAATATCTCGGATGTAGTATTTCACAACATTCCTGGCGGGTCGGCTCCTACTTCTCGGTGGGCACATTATATACGTCTATATCGTAATATAACCTAACCTAACCAATCTAGACCCTCGCTGGTAATGTTTTACAGAATCCCGGTTGTGTCGTCCCGTACGTCTCGGTGCGGACATTATATACGTTTATAACGTTATATATCCTAACCTAAGGCAGCTTAACCTCTCGGATGTAGTATTTTCCAACAGTCTTGGCGGGTCGGACCCTACTTCTCGGTGGGCACATTATATACGTCTATATCGTAATATAACCTAACCTAACCCATCTAGAACCTCGCTGGTAATGTTTTACAGAATCCCGGTCGTGTCGTCTCGTACGTCTCGGTGCGGACATTATATACGTCTATAACGTTATATATCCTAACCTAAGGGAACCTAATATCTCGGATGTAGTATTTCACAACATTCCTGGCGGGTCGGCCCTTACTTCTCGGTGGGCACATTATATACGTCTATATCGTAATATAACCTAACCTAACCCATCTAGACCCTCGCTGATAGTGTTTTACAGAATCCCGGTCGTGTCGTCCCGTAGGTCTCGGTGCGGACATTATATACGTCTATAACGTTTTATATCCTAACCTAAGGCAACTTAACCTCTCGGATGCAGTATTTTCCAACAGTCTTGGCGGGTCGGACCCTACTTCTCGGTGGGCACATTATATACGTCTATATCGTAATATAACCTAACCTAACCCATCTAGACCCTCGCTGGTAATGTTTTACAGAATCCCGGTCGTGTCGTCCCGTACGTCTCTGTGCGGTCATCATATACGTCTATAACGTTATATATCCTAACCTAAGGCAACTTAACCTCTCGGATGTAGTATTTTCCAACAGTCTTGGCGGGTCGGACCCTACTTCTCGGTGGGCACATTATATACGTCTATATCGTAATATAACCTAACCTAACCCATCTAGACCCTCGCTGGTAATGTTTTACAGAATCCCGGTCGTGTCGTCCCGTACGTCTCTGTGCGGACATCATATACGTCTATAACGTTATATATCCTAACCTAAGGGAACCTAACATCTGGGATGTAGTATTTCACGACATTCCTGGCTGGTCGGCCCCACTTCTCGGTGGGAACATTATTTACGTCTATAACGTAATATAACCTAACCTAACCCATCTAGACCCACGCTGATAGTGTTTTACAGAATCCCGGTCGTGTCGTCCCGTACGTCTCGGTGCGGACATTATATACGTCTATAACGTTATATATCCTAACCTAAGGCAACTTAACCTCTCGGATGTAGTATTTTCCAACAGTCTTGGCGGGTCGGACCCTACTTCTCGGTGGGCACATTATATACGTCTATATCGTAATATAACCTAACCTAACCCATCTAGACCCTCGCTGGTAATGTTTTACAGAATCCCGGTCGTGTCGTCCCGTACGTCTCTGTGCGGACATCATATACGTCTATAACGTTATATATCCTAACCTAAGGGAACCTAACATCTGGGATGTAGTATTTCACGACATTCCTGGCTGGTCGGCCCCACTTCTCGGTGGGAACATTATTTACGTCTATAACGTAATATAACCTAACCTAACCCATCTAGAACCTCGCAGGTAATGTTTTACAAAATCCCGGTCGTGTCGGCCCGTACTTCTCCGTGGGGACATTATATACGTCTATATCGTTATATATCCTAACCTAAGGCAACCTAACATGTCGGATGTAGTATTTTCCAACATTCCTGGCGGGTCGGACCCTACATCTCGGTGGGCACATTATATACGTCTATATCGTAATATAACCTAACCTAACCCATCTAGACCCTCGCTGGTAATGTTTTACAGAATCCCGGTCGTGTCGTCCCGTACGTCTCGGTGCGGACATTATATACGTCTATAACGTTATATATCCTAACCTAAGGGAACCTAATATCTCGGATGTAGTATTTCACAACATTCCTGGCGGGTCGGCTCCTACTTCTCGGTGGGCACATTATATACGTCTATATCGTAATATAACCTAACCTAACCAATCTAGACCCTCGCTGGTAATGTTTTACAGAATCCCGGTCGTGTCGTCCCTTACGTCTCGGTGCGGACATTATATACGTTTATAACGTTATATATCCTAACCTAAGGCAGCTTAACCTCTCGGATGTAGTATTTTCCAACACTCTTGGCGGGTCGGACCCTACTTCTCGGTGGGCACATTATATACGTCTATATCGTAATATAACCTAACCTAACCTGTCTAGAACCTCGCTGGTAATGTTTTACAGAATCCCGGTCGTGTCGTCTCGTACGTCTCGGTGCGGACATTATATACGTCTATAACGTTATATATCCTAACCTAAGGGAACCTAATATCTCGGATGTAGTATTTCACAACATTCCTGGCGGGTCGGCCCTTACTTCTCGGTGGGCACATTATATACGTCTATATCGTAATATAACCTAACCTAACCCATCTAGACCCTCGCTGATAGTGTTTTACAGAATCCCGGTCGTGTCGTCCCGTAGGTCTCGGTGCGGACATTATATACGTCTATAACGTTATATATCCTAACCTAAGGCAACTTAACCTCTCGGATGTAGTATTTTCCAACAGTCTTGGCGGGTCGGACACTACTTCTCGGTGGGCACATTATATACGTCTATATCGTAATATAACCTAACCTAACCCATCTAGACCCTCGCTGGTAATGTTTTACAGAATCCCGGTCGTGTCGTCCCGTACGTCTCGGTGCGGACATCATATACGTCTATAACGTTATATATCCTAACCTAAGGGAACCTAACATCTCGGATGTAGTATTTCACAACATTCCTGGCTGGTCGGCCCCACTTCTCGGTGGGAACATTATTTACGTCTATAACGTAATATAACCTAACCTAACCCATCTAGAACCTCGCAGGTAATGTTTTACAAAATCCCGGTCGTGTCGGCCCGTACTTCTCCGTGGGGACATTATATACGTCTATATCGTTATATATCCTAACCTAAGGCAACCTAACATGTCGGATGTAGTATTTTCCAACATTCCTGGCGGGTCGGCCCCTACTTCTCGGTGGGCACATTATATACGTCTATATCGTAATATAACCTAACCTAACCCATCTAGACACTCGCTGGTAATGTTTTACAAAATCCCGGTCGTGTCGGCCCGTACTTCTCCGTGGGGACATTATATACGTCTATATCGTTATATATCCTAACCTAAGGCAACTTAACATCTCCGATGTAGTATTTTCCAACATTCCTGGCGGGTCGGCCCCTACTTCTCGGTGGGCACATTATATACGTCTATTTCGTAATATAACCTAACCCAACCCATCTAGACCCTCGCTGGTAATGTTTTACAGAATCCCGGTCGTGTCGTCTCGTACGTCTCGGTGCGGACATTATATACGTCTATAACGTTATATATCCTAACCTAAGGGAACCTAACATCTCGGATGTAGTATTTCACAAAATTCCTGACTGGTCGGCCCCACTTCTCGGTGGGAACATTATATACGTTTATAACGTAGTATAACCTAACATAACCCATCTAGATCCTCGCTTGTAATGTTTTACAGAATCCCGGTCGTGTCGTCTCGTACGTCTCGGTGCGGACATTATTTACGTCTATAACGTTATATATCATAACCTAAGGGAACCTAACATTTCGGATGTTGTATTTCACAACATTCCTGGCAGGTCGGCCCCTACTTCTCGGTGGGCACATTACATACGTCTATATCGTAATATAACCTAACCTAACCCATCTAGACCCTCGCAGGTAATGTTTTACAAAATCCCGGTCGTGTCGGCCCGTACTTTTCCGTGGGGACATTATATACGTCTATAACGTTATATATCCTAACCTAAGGGAACCTAATATCTCGGATGTAGTATTTCACAACATTCCTGGCGGGTCGGCTCCTACTTCTCGGTGGGCACATTATATACGTCTATATCGTAATATAACCTAACCTAACCAATCTAGACCCTCGCTGGTAATGTTTTACAGAATCCCGGTTGTGTCGTCCCGTACGTCTCGGTGCGGACATTATATACGTTTATAACGTTATATATCCTAACCTAAGGCAGCTTAACCTCTCGGATGTAGTATTTTCCAACAGTCTTGGCGGGTCGGACCCTACTTCTCGGTGGGCACATTATATACGTCTATATCGTAATATAACCTAACCTAACCCATCTAGAACCTCGCTGGTAATGTTTTACAGAATCCCGGTCGTGTCGTCTCGTACGTCTCGGTGCGGACATTATATACGTCTATAACGTTATATATCCTAACCTAAGGGAACCTAATATCTCGGATGTAGTATTTCACAACATTCCTGGCGGGTCGGCCCTTACTTCTCGGTGGGCACATTATATACGTCTATATCGTAATATAACCTAACCTAACCCATCTAGACCCTCGCTGATAGTGTTTTACAGAATCCCGGTCGTGTCGTCCCGTAGGTCTCGGTGCGGACATTATATACGTCTATAACGTTTTATATCCTAACCTAAGGCAACTTAACCTCTCGGATGCAGTATTTTCCAACAGTCTTGGCGGGTCGGACCCTACTTCTCGGTGGGCACATTATATACGTCTATATCGTAATATAACCTAACCTAACCCATCTAGACCCTCGCTGGTAATGTTTTACAGAATCCCGGTCGTTTCGTCCCGTACGTCTCTGTGCGGTCATCATATACGTCTATAACGTTATATATCCTAACCTAAGGGAACCTAACATCTGGGATGTAGTATTTCACGACATTCCTGGCTGGTCGGCCCCACTTCTCGGTGGGAACATTATTTACGTCTGTAACGTAATATAACCTAACCTAACCCATCTAGAACCTCGCAGGTAATGTTTTACAAAATCCCGGTCGTGTCGGCCCGTACTTCTCCGTGGGGACATTATATACGTCTATATCGTTATATATCCTAACCTAAGGCAACCTAACATGTCGGATGTAGTATTTTCCAACATTCCTGGCGGGTCGGACCCTACATCTCGGTGGGCACATTATATACGTCTATATCGTAATATAACCTAACCTAACCCATCTAGACCCTCGCTGGTAATGTTTTACAGAATCCCGGTCGTGTCGTCCCGTACGTCTCGGTGCGGACATTATATACGTCTATAACGTTATATATCCTAACCTAAGGGAACCTAATATCTCGGATGTAGTATTTCACAACATTCCTGGCGGGTCGGCTCCTACTTCTCGGTGGGCACATTATATACGTCTATATCGTAATATAACCTAACCTAACCAATCTAGACCCTCGCTGGTAATGTTTTACAGAATCCCGGTCGTGTCGTCCCGTACGTCTCGGTGCGGACATTATATACGTTTATAACGTTATATATCCTAACCTAAGGCAGCTTAACCTCTCGGATGTAGTATTTTGCAACAGTCTTGGCGGGTCGGACTCTACTTCTCGGTGGGCACATTATATACGTCTATATCGTAATATAACCTAACCTAACCCATCTAGACCCACGCTGATAGTGTTTTACAGAATCCCGGTCGTGTCGTCCCGTACGTCTCGGTGCGGACATTATATACGTCTATAACGTTATATATCCTAACCTAAGGCAACTTAACCTCTCGGATGTAGTATTTTCCAACAGTCTTGGCGGGTCGGACCCTACTTCTCGGTGGGCACATTATATACGTCTATATCGTAATATAACCTAACCTAACCCATCTAGACCCTCGCTGGTAATGTTTTACAGAATCCCGGTCGTGTCGTCCCGTACGTCTCTGTGCGGACATCATATACGTCTATAACGTTATATATCCTAACCTAAGGGAACCTAACATCTGGGATGTAGTATTTCACGACATTCCTGGCTGGTCGGCCCCACTTCTCGGTGGGAACATTATTTACGTCTATAACGTAATATAACCTAACCTAACCCATCTAGAACCTCGCAGGTAATGTTTTACAAAATCCCGGTCGTGTCGGCCCGTACTTCTCCGTGGGGACATTATATACGTCTATATCGTTATATATCCTAACCTAAGGCAACCTAACATGTCGGATGTAGTATTTTCCAACATTCCTGGCGGGTCGGACCCTACATCTCGGTGGGCACATTATATACGTCTATATCGTAATATAACCTAACCTAACCCATCTAGACCCTCGCTGGTAATGTTTTACAGAATCCCGGTCGTGTCGTCCCGTACGTCTCGGTGCGGACATTATATACGTCTATAACGTTATATATCCTAACCTAAGGGAACCTAATATCTCGGATGTAGTATTTCACAACATTCCTGGCGGGTCGGCTCCTACTTCTCGGTGGGCACATTATATACGTCTATATCGTAATATAACCTAACCTAACCAATCTAGACCCTCGCTGGTAATGTTTTACAGAATCCCGGTCGTGTCGTCCCTTACGTCTCGGTGCGGACATTATATACGTTTATAACGTTATATATCCTAACCTAAGGCAGCTTAACCTCTCGGATGTAGTATTTTCCAACACTCTTGGCGGGTCGGACCCTACTTCTCGGTGGGCACATTATATACGTCTATATCGTAATATAACCTAACCTAACCCGTCTAGAACCTCGCTGGTAATGTTTTACAGAATCCCGGTCGTGTCGTCTCGTACGTCTCGGTGCGGACATTATATACGTCTATAACGTTATATATCCTAACCTAAGGGAACCTAATATCTCGGATGTAGTATTTCACAACATTCCTGGCGGGTCGGCCCTTACTTCTCGGTGGGCACATTATATACGTCTATATCGTAATATAACCTAACCTAACCCATCTAGACCCTCGCTGGTAATGTTTTACAGAATCCCGGTCGTGTCGTCCCGTACGTCTCTGTGCGGTCATCATATACGTCTATAACGTTATATATCCTAACCTAAGGGAACCTAACATCTGGGATGTAGTATTTCACGACATTCCTGGCTGGTCGGCCCCACTTCTCGGTGGGAACATTATTTACGTCTGTAACGTAATATAACCTAACCTAACCCATCTAGAACCTCGCAGGTAATGTTTTACAAAATCCCGGTCGTGTCGGCCCGTACTTCTCCGTGGGGACATTATATACGTCTATATCGTTATATATCCTAACCTAAGGCAACCTAACATGTCGGATGTAGTATTTTCCAACATTCCTGGCGGGTCGGACCCTACATCTCGGTGGGCACATTATATACGTCTATATCGTAGTATAACCTAACCTAACCCATCTAGACCCTCGCTGGTAATGTTTTACAGAATCCCGGTCGTGTCGTCCCGTACGTCTCGGTGCGGACATTATATACGTCTATAACGTTATATATCCTAACCTAAGGGAACCTAATATCTCGGATGTAGTATTTCACAACATTCCTGGCGGGTCGGCTCCTACTTCTCGGTGGGCACATTATATACGTCTATATCGTAATATAACCTAACCTAACCAATCTAGACCCTCGCTGGTAATGTTTTACAGAATCCCGGTCGTGTCGTCCCGTACGTCTCGGTGCGGACATTATATACGTTTATAACGTTATATATCCTAACCTAAGGCAGCTTAACCTCTCGGATGTAGTATTTTGCAACAGTCTTGGCGGGTCGGACCCTACTTCTCGGTGGGCACATTATATACGTCTATATCGTAATATAACCTAACCTAACCCATCTAGACCCACGCTGATAGTGTTTTACAGAATCCCGGTCGTGTCGTCCCGTACGTCTCGGTGCGGACATTATATACGTCTATAACGTTATATATCCTAACCTAAGGCAACTTAACCTCTCGGATGTAGTATTTTCCAACAGTCTTGGCGGGTCGGACCCTACTTCTCGGTGGGCACATTATATACGTCTATATCGTAATATAACCTAACCTAACCCATCTAGACCCTCGCTGGTAATGTTTTACAGAATCCCGGTCGTGTCGTCCCGTACGTCTCTGTGCGGACATCATATACGTCTATAACGTTATATATCCTAACCTAAGGGAACCTAACATCTGGGATGTAGTATTTCACGACATTCCTGGCTGGTCGGCCCCACTTCTCGGTGGGAACATTATTTACGTCTATAACGTAATATAACCTAACCTAACCCATCTAGAACCTCGCAGGTAATGTTTTACAAAATCCCGGTCGTGTCGGCCCGTACTTCTCCGTGGGGACATTATATACGTCTATATCGTTATATATCCTAACCTAAGGCAACCTAACATGTCGGATGTAGTATTTTCCAACATTCCTGGCGGGTCGGAGCCTACATCTCGGTGGGCACATTATATACGTCTATATCGTAATATAACCTAACCTAACCCATCTAGACCCTCGCTGGTAATGTTTTACAGAATCCCGGTCGTGTCGTCCCGTACGTCTCGGTGCGGACATTATATACGTCTATAACGTTATATATCCTAACCTAAGGGAACCTAATATCTCGGATGTAGTATTTCACAACATTCCTGGCGGGTCGGCTCCTACTTCTCGGTGGGCACATTATATACGTCTATATCGTAATATAACCTAACCTAACCAATCTAGACCCTCGCTGGTAATGTTTTACAGAATCCCGGTCGTGTCGTCCCTTACGTCTCGGTGCGGACATTATATACGTTTATAACGTTATATATCCTAACCTAAGGCAGCTTAACCTCTCGGATGTAGTATTTTCCAACACTCTTGGCGGGTCGGACCCTACTTCTCGGTGGGCACATTATATACGTCTATATCGTAATATAACCTAACCTAACCCGTCTAGAACCTCGCTGGTAATGTTTTACAGAATCCCGGTCGTGTCGTCTCGTACGTCTCGGTGCGGACATTATATACGTCTATAACGTTATATATCCTAACCTAAGGGAACCTAATATCTCGGATGTAGTATTTCACAACATTCCTGGCGGGTCGGCCCTTACTTCTCGGTGGGCACATTATATACGTCTATATCGTAATATAACCTAACCTAACCCATCTAGACCCTCGCTGATAGTGTTTTACAGAATCCCGGTCGTGTCGTCCCGTAGGTCTCGGTGCGGACATTATATACGTCTATAACGTTATATATCCTAACCTAAGGCAACTTAACCTCTCGGATGTAGTATTTTCCAACAGTCTTGGCGGGTCGGACCCTACTTCTCGGTGGGCACATTATATACGTCTATATCGTAATATAACCTAACCTAACCCATCTAGACCCTCGCTGGTAATGTTTTACAGAATCCCGGTCGTGTCGTCCCGTACGTCTCGGTGCGGACATCATATACGTCTATAACGTTATATATCCTAACCTAAGGGAACCTAACATCTCGGATGTAGTATTTCACAACATTCCTGGCTGGTCGGCCCCACTTCTCGGTGGGAACATTATTTACGTCTATAACGTAATATAACCTAACCTAACCCATCTAGAACCTCGCAGGTAATGTTTTACAAAATCCCGGTCGTGTCGGCCCGTACTTCTCCGTGGGGACATTATATACGTCTATATCGTTATATATCCTAACCTAAGGCAACCTAACATGTCGGATGTAGTATTTTCCAACATTCCTGGCGGGTCGGCCCCTACTTCTCGGTGGGCACATTATATACGTCTATATCGTAATATAACCTAACCTAACCCATCTAGACACTCGCTGGTAATGTTTTACAAAATCCCGGTCGTGTCGGCCCGTACTTCTCCGTGGGGACATTATATACGTCTATATCGTTATATATCCTAACCTAAGGCAACTTAACATCTCCGATGTAGTATTTTCCAACATTCCTGGCGGGTCGGCCCCTACTTCTCGGTGGGCACATTATAAACGTCTATTTCGTAATATAACCTAACCCAACCCATCTAGACCCTCGCTGGTAATGTTTTACAGAATCCCGGTCGTGTCGTCTCGTACGTCTCGGTGCGGACATTATATACGTCTATAACGTTATATATCCTAACCTAAGGGAACCTAACATCTCGGATGTAGTATTTCACAAAATTCCTGACTGGTCGGCCCCACTTCTCGGTGGGAACATTATATACGTTTATAACGTAGTATAACCTAACATAACCCATCTAGATCCTCGCTTGTAATGTTTTACAGAATCCCGGTCGTGTCGTCTCGTACGTCTCGGTGCGGACATTATTTACGTCTATAACGTTATATATCATAACCTAAGGGAACCTAACATTTCGGATGTTGTATTTCACAACATTCCTGGCAGGTCGGCCCCTACTTCTCGGTGGGCACATTACATACGTCTATATCGTAATATAACCTAACCTAACCCATCTAGACCCTCGCAGGTAATGTTTTACAAAATCCCGGTCGTGTCGGCCCGTACTTTTCCGTGGGGACATTATATACGTCTATAACGTTATATATCCTAACCTAAGGGAACCTAATATCTCGGATGTAGTATTTCACAACATTCCTGGCGGGTCGGCTCCTACTTCTCGGTGGGCACATTATATACGTCTATATCGTAATATAACCTAACCTAACCAATCTAGACCCTCGCTGGTAATGTTTTACAGAATCCCGGTTGTGTCGTCCCGTACGTCTCGGTGCGGACATTATATACGTTTATAACGTTATATATCCTAACCTAAGGCAGCTTAACCTCTCGGATGTAGTATTTTCCAACAGTCTTGGCGGGTCGGACCCTACTTCTCGGTGGGCACATTATATACGTCTATATCGTAATATAACCTAACCTAACCCATCTAGAACCTCGCTGGTAATGTTTTACAGAATCCCGGTCGTGTCGTCTCGTACGTCTCGGTGCGGACATTATATACGTCTATAACGTTATATATCCTAACCTAAGGGAACCTAATATCTCGGATGTAGTATTTCACAACATTCCTGGCGGGTCGGCCCTTACTTCTCGGTGGGCACATTATATACGTCTATATCGTAATATAACCTAACCTAACCCATCTAGACCCTCGCTGATAGTGTTTTACAGAATCCCGGTCGTGTCGTCCCGTAGGTCTCGGTGCGGACATTATATACGTCTATAACGTTTTATATCCTAACCTAAGGCAACTTAACCTCTCGGATGCAGTATTTTCCAACAGTCTTGGCGGGTCGGACCCTACTTCTCGGTGGGCACATTATATACGTCTATATCGTAATATAACCTAACCTAACCCATCTAGACCCTCGCTGGTAATGTTTTACAGAATCCCGGTCGTGTCGTCCCGTACGTCTCTGTGCGGTCATCATATACGTCTATAACGTTATATATCCTAACCTAAGGGAACCTAACATCTGGGATGTAGTATTTCACGACATTCCTGGCTGGTCGGCCCCACTTCTCGGTGGGAACATTATTTACGTCTGTAACGTAATATAACCTAACCTAACCCATCTAGAACCTCGCAGGTAATGTTTTACAAAATCCCGGTCGTGTCGGCCCGTACTTCTCCGTGGGGACATTATATACGTCTATATCGTTATATATCCTAACCTAAGGCAACCTAACATGTCGGATGTAGTATTTTCCAACATTCCTGGCGGGTCGGACCCTACATCTCGGTGGGCACATTATATACGTCTATATCGTAATATAACCTAACCTAACCCATCTAGACCCTCGCTGGTAATGTTTTACAGAATCCCGGTCGTGTCGTCCCGTACGTCTCGGTGCGGACATTATATACGTCTATAACGTTATATATCCTAACCTAAGGGAACCTAATATCTCGGATGTAGTATTTCACAACATTCCTGGCGGGTCGGCTCCTACTTCTCGGTGGGCACATTATATACGTCTATATCGTAATATAACCTAACCTAACCAATCTAGACCCTCGCTGGTAATGTTTTACAGAATCCCGGTCGTGTCGTCCCGTACGTCTCGGTGCGGACATTATATACGTTTATAACGTTATATATCCTAACCTAAGGCAGCTTAACCTCTCGGATGTAGTATTTTGCAACAGTCTTGGCGGGTCGGACCCTACTTCTCGGTGGGCACATTATATACGTCTATATCGTAATATAACCTAACCTAACCCATCTAGACCCACGCTGATAGTGTTTTACAGAATCCCGGTCGTGTCGTCCCGTACGTCTCGGTGCGGACATTATATACGTCTATAACGTTATATATCCTAACCTAAGGCAACTTAACCTCTCGGATGTAGTATTTTCCAACAGTCTTGGCGGGTCGGACCCTACTTCTCGGTGGGCACATTATATACGTCTATATCGTAATATAACCTAACCTAACCCATCTAGACCCTCGCTGGTAATGTTTTACAGAATCCCGGTCGTGTCGTCCCGTACGTCTCTGTGCGGACATCATATACGTCTATAACGTTATATATCCTAACCTAAGGGAACCTAACATCTGGGATGTAGTATTTCACGACATTCCTGGCTGGTCGGCCCCACTTCTCGGTGGGAACATTATTTACGTCTATAACGTAATATAACCTAACCTAACCCATCTAGAACCTCGCAGGTAATGTTTTACAAAATCCCGGTCGTGTCGGCCCGTACTTCTCCGTGGGGACATTATATACGTCTATATCGTTATATATCCTAACCTAAGGCAACCTAACATGTCGGATGTAGTATTTTCCAACATTCCTGGCGGGTCGGACCCTACATCTCGGTGGGCACATTATATACGTCTATATCGTAATATAACCTAACCTAACCCATCTAGACCCTCGCTGGTAATGTTTTACAGAATCCCGGTCGTGTCGTCCCGTACGTCTCGGTGCGGACATTATATACGTCTATAACGTTATATATCCTAACCTAAGGGAACCTAATATCTCGGATGTAGTATTTCACAACATTCCTGGCGGGTCGGCTCCTACTTCTCGGTGGGCACATTATATACGTCTATATCGTAATATAACCTAACCTAACCAATCTAGACCCTCGCTGGTAATGTTTTACAGAATCCCGGTCGTGTCGTCCCGTACGTCTCGGTGCGGACATTATATACGTTTATAACGTTATATATCCTAACCTAAGGCAGCTTAACCTCTCGGATGTAGTATTTTGCAACAGTCTTGGCGGGTCGGACCCTACTTCTCGGTGGGCACATTATATACGTCTATATCGTAATATAACCTAACCTAACCCATCTAGACCCACGCTGATAGTGTTTTACAGAATCCCGGTCGTGTCGTCCCGTACGTCTCGGTGCGGACATTATATACGTCTATAACGTTATATATCCTAACCTAAGGCAACTTAACCTCTCGGATGTAGTATTTTCCAACAGTCTTGGCGGGTCGGACCCTACTTCTCGGTGGGCACATTATATACGTCTATATCGTAATATAACCTAACCTAACCCATCTAGACCCTCGCTGGTAATGTTTTACAGAATCCCGGTCGTGTCGTCCCGTACGTCTCTGTGCGGACATCATATACGTCTATAACGTTATATATCCTAACCTAAGGGAACCTAACATCTGGGATGTAGTATTTCACGACATTCCTGGCTGGTCGGCCCCACTTCTCGGTGGGAACATTATTTACGTCTATAACGTAATATAACCTAACCTAACCCATCTAGAACCTCGCAGGTAATGTTTTACAAAATCCCGGTCGTGTCGGCCCGTACTTCTCCGTGGGGACATTATATACGTCTATATCGTTATATATCCTAACCTAAGGCAACCTAACATGTCGGATGTAGTATTTTCCAACATTCCTGGCGGGTCGGACCCTACATCTCGGTGGGCACATTATATACGTCTATATCGTAATATAACCTAACCTAACCCATCTAGACCCTCGCTGGTAATGTTTTACAGAATCCCGGTCGTGTCGTCCCGTACGTCTCGGTGCGGACATTATATACGTCTATAACGTTATATATCCTAACCTAAGGGAACCTAATATCTCGGATGTAGTATTTCACAACATTCCTGGCGGGTCGGCTCCTACTTCTCGGTGGGCACATTATATACGTCTATATCGTAATATAACCTAACCTAACCAATCTAGACCCTCGCTGGTAATGTTTTACAGAATCCCGGTCGTGTCGTCCCTTACGTCTCGGTGCGGACATTATATACGTTTATAACGTTATATATCCTAACCTAAGGCAGCTTAACCTCTCGGATGTAGTATTTTCCAACACTCTTGGCGGGTCGGACCCTACTTCTCGGTGGGCACATTATATACGTCTATATCGTAATATAACCTAACCTAACCCGTCTAGAACCTCGCTGGTAATGTTTTACAGAATCCCGGTCGTGTCGTCTCGTACGTCTCGGTGCGGACATTATATACGTCTATAACGTTATATATCCTAACCTAAGGGAACCTAATATCTCGGATGTAGTATTTCACAACATTCCTGGCGGGTCGGCCCTTACTTCTCGGTGGGCACATTATATACGTCTATATCGTAATATAACCTAACCTAACCCATCTAGACCCTCGCTGATAGTGTTTTACAGAATCCCGGTCGTGTCGTCCCGTAGGTCTCGGTGCGGACATTATATACGTCTATAACGTTATATATCCTAACCTAAGGCAACTTAACCTCTCGGATGTAGTATTTTCCAACAGTCTTGGCGGGTCGGACCCTACTTCTCGGTGGGCACATTATATACGTCTATATCGTAATATAACCTAACCTAACCCATCTAGACCCTCGCTGGTAATGTTTTACAGAATCCCGGTCGTGTCGTCCCGTACGTCTCGGTGCGGACATCATATACGTCTATAACGTTATATATCCTAACCTAAGGGAACCTAACATCTCGGATGTAGTATTTCACAACATTCCTGGCTGGTCGGCCCCACTTCTCGGTGGGAACATTATTTACGTCTATAACGTAATATAACCTAACCTAACCCATCTAGAACCTCGCAGGTAATGTTTTACAAAATCCCGGTCGTGTCGGCCCGTACTTCTCCGTGGGGACATTATATACGTCTATATCGTTATATATCCTAACCTAAGGCAACCTAACATGTCGGATGTAGTATTTTCCAACATTCCTGGCGGGTCGGCCCCTACTTCTCGGTGGGCACATTATATACGTCTATATCGTAATATAACCTAACCTAACCCATCTAGACACTCGCTGGTAATGTTTTACAAAATCCCGGTCGTGTCGGCCCGTACTTCTCCGTGGGGACATTATATACGTCTATATCGTTATATATCCTAACCTAAGGCAACTTAACATCTCCGATGTAGTATTTTCCAACATTCCTGGCGGGTCGGCCCCTACTTCTCGGTGGGCACATTATATACGTCTATTTCGTAATATAACCTAACCCAACCCATCTAGACCCTCGCTGGTAATGTTTTACAGAATCCCGGTCGTGTCGTCTCGTACGTCTCGGTGCGGACATTATATACGTCTATAACGTTATATATCCTAACCTAAGGGAACCTAACATCTCGGATGTAGTATTTCACAAAATTCCTGACTGGTCGGCCCCACTTCTCGGTGGGAACATTATATACGTTTATAACGTAGTATAACCTAACATAACCCATCTAGATCCTCGCTTGTAATGTTTTACAGAATCCCGGTCGTGTCGTCTCGTACGTCTCGGTGCGGACATTATTTACGTCTATAACGTTATATATCATAACCTAAGGGAACCTAACATTTCGGAAGTTGTATTTCACAACATTCCTGGCAGGTCGGCCCCTACTTCTCGGTGGGCACATTACATACGTGTATATCGTAATATAACCTAACCTAACCCATCTAGACCCTCGCAGGTAATGTTTTACAAAATCCCGGTCGTGTCGGCCCGTACTTTTCCGTGGGGACATTATATACGTCTATAACGTTATATATCCTAACCTAAGGCAACATAACATCTCGAATGTAGTATTTTCCAACATTCCTGGCGGGTCAGTCCCTACATCTCGGTGGGCACATTATATACGTCTATATCGTAATATAACCTAACCTAACCCTTCTAGACCCTCGCTGGTAATGTTTTGCAGAATCCCGGTCGTGTCGGCCTGTACGTCTCGGTGCGGACATTATATACGTCTATATCGTTATATATCCTAACCTAAGTTAACCTAACATCTCGGATGTAGTATTTCACAACATTCCTGGCTGGTCGGCCCCACTTCTCGGTGGGAACATTATATACGTTTATAAGGAAGTATAACCTAACCTAACCCATCTAGACCCTCGCTTGTAACGTTTTACAGAATCCCGGTCATGTCGTCCCGTACGTCTCGGTGCGGACATTATATACGTCTATAACGTTATATATCCTAACCAAAGGCAACCTAACATCTCGAATGTAGTGTTTCACAACATTCCTGGCGGGTCGGCCCCACTTCTCGGTGGGAACATTATATACGTTTATAACGTAATATAACCTAACCTAACCCATCTAGCCCCTCGCTGGTTATGTTTTACAAAATCCCAGTCGTGTCGGCCCGTACTTTTCCGTGTGGACATTATATACGTCTATAATTTTATATATCCTAACCTAAGGCAACTTAACATCTCGGATGTAGTATTTTCCAACATTCCTGGCGGGTCAGTCCCTACTTCTCGGTGGGCACATTATATACGTCTATATCGTAATATAACCTAACCTAACCCATCTAGACCCTCGCTGGTAATGTTTTACAGAATCCCGGTCGTGTCGTCTCGTAGGTCTCGGTGCGGACATTATATACGTCTATATCGTTATATATCCTAACCTAAGGCAACCTAACATCTCGGATGTAGTATTTTCCAACATCCCTGGCGGGGCGGCCGCTACTTCTCGGTGGGAACATTATATACGTCTATATCGTAATATAACCTAACCTAACCCACCTAGACCCTCGCTGGTAATGTTTTACAAAATCCCGGTCGTGTCGGCCCGTACTTCTCGGTGGGGACATTATTTACGTCTATAACGTTATATATCCTAACCTAAGGGAACCTATCATCTCGGATGTAGTATTTCACAACATTCCTGGCTGGTGGGCCCCACTTCTCGGTGGGAACATTATATACGTTTATAACGTAATATAACCTAACCTAACCCATCTAGCCCCTCGCTTGTAATGTTTTACAGAATCCCGGGCGCGTCGTCCCGTACGTCCCAGTGCGGACATTATATACGTCTGTAACGTTATATATCCTAACCTAAGGGAACCTAACATCTCGGATGTAGTATTTCACAACATTCCTGGCGGGTCGGCCCCTACTTCTCGGTGGGCACATTATATACGTCTATATCGTAATATAACCTAACCTAACCCATCTAGACCCTCGCTGGTAATGTTTTACAGAATCCCGGTCGTGTCGTCTCGTACGTCTCGGTGCGGATATTATATACGTCTATAACGTTATATATCCTAACCTAAGGGAACCTAACATCTCGGATGTAGTATTTCACAACATTCCTGGCGGGTCGGCCCCTACTACTCGGTGGGCACATTATATACATCTGTAACGTAATATAACCTAACCTAAGCCACCTACACCCTCGCTTGTAATGTTTCACAGAATCCCGTTCGTGTCTTGCCGTACGTCACGAAGCCGGACATTATATACGTCTATAAATTTATATATCCTAACCTAAGGCAACCTAACATCTCGAATGTAGTATTCTACAACATTCCTGGCGGGTCGGCCCCACTTCTCGGTGGGAACATTATTTACGTCTATGACGTAATATAACCTAACCTAACCCATCTAGACCCTCGCTGGTAATGTTTTACAGAATCCCGGTCGTGTCGTCTCGTACGTCTCGGTGCGGACATTATATATGTCTATAACCTTATATATCCTAACCTAAGGGAACCTATCATCTCGGATGTAGTATTTCACAACATTCCTGGCTGGTCGGCCCCACTTCTCGGTGGGAACATTATATACGTTTATAACGTAATATAACCTAACCTAACCCATCTAGCCCCCAGCTGGGAATGTTTTACAGAATCCCGGTCGTGTCGTCCCGTACGTCTCGTTGCGGACATTATATACGTGAATAACGTTATATATCCTAACCTAAGGCAACTTAACCTCTCGGATGTAGTATTCTCCAACAGTCTTGGCGGGTCGGACCCTACTTCTCGGTGGGCACAATATATACTTCTATATCGTAATATAACCTAACCCAACCCATCTAGACCCTCGCTGTTAATGTTTTACAAAATCCCGGTCGTGTCGGCCCGTACTTTTCCGTGGGGACATTATATACGTCTACAATTTTATATATCCTAACCTAAGGCAACATAACATCTCGAATGTAGTATTTTCCAACATTCCTGGCGGGTCAGTCCCTACATCTCGGTGGGCACATTATATACGTCTATATCGTAATATAACCGAACCTAACCCATCTAGACCCTCGCTGGTAATGTTTTGCAGAATCCCGGTCGTGTCGGCCTGTACGTCTCGGTGCGGACATTATATACGTCTATAACGTTATATATCCTAACCTAAGTTAACCTAACATCTCGGATGTAGTATTTCACAACATTCCTGGCTGGTCGGCCCCACTTCTCGGTGGGAACATTATATACGTTTATAAGGAAGTATAACCTAACCTAACCCATCTAGACCCTCGCTTGTAACGTTTTACAGAATCCCGGTCATGTCGTCCCGTACGTCTCGGTGCGGACATTATATACGTCTATAACGTTATATATCCTAACCAAAGGCAACCTAACATCTCGAATGTAGTGTTTCACAACATTCCTGGCGGGTCGGCCCCACTTCTCGGTGGGAACATTATATACGTTTATAACGTAATATAACCTAACCTAACCCATCTAGCCCCTCGCTGGTTATGTTTTACAAAATCCCAGTCGTGTCGGCCCGTACTTTTCCGTGTGGACATTATATACGTCTATAATTTTATATATCCTAACCTAAGGCAACTTAACATCTCGGATGTAGTATTTTCCAACATTCCTGGCGGGTCAGTCCCTACTTCTCGGTGGGCACATTATATACGTCTATATCGTAATATAAGCTAACCTAACCCATCTAGACCCTCGCTGGTAATGTTTTACAGAATCCCGGTCGTGTCGTCTCGTAGGTCTCGGTGCGGACATTATATACGTCTATATCCTTATATATCCTAACCTAAGGCAACCTAACATCTCGGATGTAGTATTTTCCAACATCCCTGGCGGGGCGGCCGCTACTTCTCGGTGGGAACATTATATACGTCTATATCGTAATATAACCTAACCTAACCCACCTAGACCCTCGCTGGTAATGTTTTACAAAATCCCGGACGTGTCGGCCCGTACTTCTCGGTGGGGACATTATTTACGTCTATAACGTTATATATCCTAACCTAAGGGAACCTATCATCTCGGATGTAGTATTTCACAACATTCCTGGCTGGTGGGCCCCACTTCTCGGTGGGAACATTATATACGTTTATAACGTAATATAACCTAACCTAACCCATCTAGCCCCTCGCTTGTAATGTTTTACAGAATCCCGGTCGCGTCGTCCCGTACGTCCCAGTGCGGACATTATATACGTCTGTAACGTTATATATCCTAACCTAAGGGAACCTAACATCTCGGATGTAGTATTTCACAACATTCCTGGCGGGTCGGCCCCTACTTCTCGGTGGGCACATTATATACGTCTATATCGTAATATAACCTAACCTAACCCATCTAGACTCTCGCTGGTAATGTTTTACAGAATCCCGGTCGTGTCGTCTCGTACGTCTCGGTGCGGATATTATATACGTCTATAACGTTATATATCCTAACCTAAGGGAACCTAACATCTCGGATGTAGTATTTCACAACATTCCTGGCGGGTCGGCCCCTACTACTCGGTGGGCACATTATATACATCTGTAACGTAATATAACCTAACCTAAGCCACCTACACCCTCGCTTGTAATGTTTCACAGAATCCCGTTGGTGTCTTGCCGTACGTCACGAAGCCGGACATTATATACGTCTATAAATTTATATATCCTAACCTAAGGCAACCTAACATCTCGAATGTAGTATTTTACAACATTCCTGGCGGGTCGGCCCCACTTCTCGGTGGGAACATTATTTACGTCTATGACGTAATATAACCTAACCTAACCCATCTAGACCCTCGCTGGTAATGTTTTACAGAATCCCGGTCGTGTCGTCTCGTACGTCTCGGTGCGGACATTATATACGTCTATATCCTTATATATCCTAACCTAAGGCAACCTAACATCTCGGATGTAGTATTTTCCAACATCCCTGGCGGGGCGGCCGCTACTTCTCGGTGGGAACATTATATACGTCTATATCGTAATATAACCTAACCTAACCCACCTAGACCCTCGCTGGTAATGTTTTACAAAATCCCGGACGTGTCGGCCCGTACTTCTCGGTGGGGACATTATTTACGTCTATAACGTTATATATCCTAACCTAAGGGAACCTATCATCTCGGATGTAGTATTTCACAACATTCCTGGCTGGTGGGCCCCACTTCTCGGTGGGAACATTATATACGTTTATAACGTAATATAACCTAACCTAACCCATCTAGCCCCTCGCTTGTAATGTTTTACAGAATCCCGGTCGCGTCGTCCCGTACGTCCCAGTGCGGACATTATATACGTCTGTAACGTTATATATCCTAACCTAAGGGAACCTAACATCTCGGATGTAGTATTTCACAACATTCCTGGCGGGTCGGCCCCTACTTCTCGGTGGGCACATTATATACGTCTATATCGTAATATAACCTAACCTAACCCATCTAGACTCTCGCTGGTAATGTTTTACAGAATCCCGGTCGTGTCGTCTCGTACGTCTCGGTGCGGATATTATATACGTCTATAACGTTATATATCCTAACCTAAGGGAACCTAACATCTCGGATGTAGTATTTCACAACATTCCTGGCGGGTCGGCCCCTACTACTCGGTGGGCACATTATATACATCTGTAACGTAATATAACCTAACCTAAGCCACCTACACCCTCGCTTGTAATGTTTCACAGAATCCCGTTGGTGTCTTGCCGTACGTCACGAAGCCGGACATTATATACGTCTATAAATTTATATATCCTAACCTAAGGCAACCTAACATCTCGAATGTAGTATTTTACAACATTCCTGGCGGGTCGGCCCCACTTCTCGGTGGGAACATTATTTACGTCTATGACGTAATATAACCTAACCTAACCCATCTAGACCCTCGCTGGTAATGTTTTACAGAATCCCGGTCGTGTCGTCTCGTACGTCTCGGTGCGGACATTATATATGTCTATAACGTTATATATCCTAACCTAAGGGAACCTAACTTCACGGATGTAGTATTTCACAACATTCCTGGCGGGTCGGCCCCACTTCTCGGTGGGAAAATTATTTACGTCTATAACGTAATATAACCTAACCTAACCCATCTAGCCCCTCGCTTGTAATGTTTTGCAGAATCCCGGTCGTGTCGGCCCGTACGTCTCGGTGCGGACATTATATACGTCTATAACGTTATATATCCTAACCTAAGGCAACCTAACATCTCGGATGTAGTATTTCACAACATTCCTGGCTGGTCGGCCCCACTTCTCGGTGGGAACATTATATACGTTTATAACGAAGTATAACCTAACTTAACCCATCTAGACCCTCGCTTGTAATGTTTTACAGAATCCCGGTCGTGTCGTCCCGTACGTCTCGGTGCGGACATTATATACGTCTATAACTTTATATATCCTAACCTAAGGCAACATAACCTCTCGGATGTAGTATTTTCCAACAGTCTTGGCTGGTCGGACCCTACTTCTCGGTGGGCACAATATATACTTCTATATCGTAATATAACCTAACCCAACCCATCTAGACCCTCGCTGTTAATGTTTTACAAAATCCCGGTCGTGTCGGCCCGTACTTTTCCGTGGGGACATTATATACGTCTATAATTTTATATATCCTAACCAAAGGCAACTTAACATCTCGGATGTAGTATTTTCCAACATTCCGGGCGGGTCGGCCCCTACTTCTCGGTGGGCACATTATATACGTCTATATCGTAATATAACCTAACCTAACCCATCTAGACCCTCGCTGGTAATGTTTTACAGAATACCGGTCGTGTCGTCTCGTACGTCACGGTGCGGATATTATATACGTCTATAACGTTATATATCCTAACCAAAGGCAACCTAACATCTCGAATGTAGTATTTCACAACATTCCTGGCGGGTCGGCCCCACTTCTCGGTGGGAAAATTATTTACGTCTATAACGTAATATAACCTAACCTAACCCATCTAGACCCTCGCTGGTAATGTTTTACAGAATCCCGGTCGTGTCATGCCGTACGTCTCGGTGCGGACATTATATACGTCTATAACGTTATATATCCTAACCAAAGGCAACCTAACATCTCGAATGTAGTGTTTCACAACATTCTTGGCGGGTCGGCCCCACTTCTCGGTGGGAACATTATATACGTTTATAACGTAATATAACCTAACCTAACCCATCTAGCCCCTCGCTGGTTATGTTTTACAAAATCCCAGTCGTGTCGGCCTGTACTTTTCCGTGTGGACATTATATACGTCTATAATTTTATATATCCTAACCTAAGGCAACTTAACATCTCGGATGTAGTATTTTCCAACATTCCTGGCGGGTCAGTCCCTACTTCTCGGTGGGCACATTATATACGTCTATATCGTAATATAACCTACCCTAACCCATCTAGACCCTCGCTGGTAATGTTTTACAAAATCCCGGTCGTGTCGGCCCGTACCTCTCGTTGGGGACATTATTTACGTCTATAACCTTATATATCCTAACCTAAGGGAACCTATCATCTCGGATGTAGTATTTCACAACATTCCTGGCTGGTCGGCCCCACTTCTCGGTGGGAACATTATATACGTTTATAACGTAATATAACCTAACCTAACCCATCTAGCCCCTCGCTTGTAATGTTTTGCAGAATCCCGGTCGTGTCGGCCTGTACGTCTCGGTGCGGACATTATATACGTCTGTAACGTTATATATCCTAACCTAAGGGAACCTAACATCTCGGATGTAGTATTACACAACATTCCTGGCGGGTCGGCCCCTACTTCTCGGTGGGCACATTATATACGTCTATATCGTAATATAACCTAACCTAACCCATCTAGACCCTCGCTGGTAATGTTTTACAGAATCCCGGTCGTGTCGTCTCGTACGTCTCGGTGCGGATATTATATACGTCTATAACGTTATATATCCTAACCTAAGGGAACCTAACATCTCGGATGTAGTATTTCACAACATTCCTGGCGGGTCGGCCCCTACTACTCGGTGGGCACATTATATACATCTGTAACGTAATATAACCTAACCTAACCCATCTAGCCCCTAGCTGGGAATGTTTTACAGAATCGCGGTCGTATCGTCCCGTACGTCCCTGTGCGGTCATTATATACGTCTGTAACGTTATATATTCTAACCTAAGGCAACTTAACATCTCCGATGTAGTATTTTCCAACATTCCTGGCGGCTCGGCCCCTACTTCTCGGTGGGCACATTATATACGTCTATAACGTAATATAACCTAACCTAACCCATCTAGACCCTCGCTGGTAATGTTTTACAGAATCCCGGTCGTGTCGTCTCGTACGTCTCGGTGCGGAAATTATATACGGCTATAACGTTATATATCCTAACCTAAGGGAACCTAACATCTCGGATGTAGTATTTTCCAACATTCCTGGTGGGTCGGCCCCTACTTCTCGGTGGGCACATTATATACGTCTATATCGTAACATAACCTAATCTAACCCATCTAGCCCCCAGCTGGGAATGTTTTACAGAATCCCGGTCGTGTCGTCCCGTACGTCTCGGTGCGGACATTATATACGTGAATAACGTTATATATCCTAACCTAAGGCAACTTAACCTCTCGGATGTAGTATTTTCCAACAGTCTTGGCGGGTCGGACCCTACTTCTCGGTGGGCACAATATATACTTCTATATCGTAATATAACCTAACCTAACCCATCTAGACCCTCGCTGGTAATGTTTTACAGAATCCCGGTCGTGTCGTCTCGTACGTCTCGGTGCGGACATTATATATGTCTATAACCTTATATATCCTAACCTAAGGGAACCTATCATCTCGGATGTAGTATTTCACAACATTCCTGGCTGGTCGGCCCCACTTCTCGGTGGGAACATTATATACGTTTATAACGTAATATAACCTAACCTAACCCATCTAGACCCTCGCTGGTAATGTTTTACAGAATCCCGGTCGTGTCGTCCCGTACGTCTCGGTGCGGACATTATATACGTGAATAACGTTATATATCCTAACCTAAGGCAACTTAACCTCTCGGATGTAGTATTTTCCAACAGTCTTGGCGGGTCGGACCCTACTTCTCGGTGGGCACAATATATACTTCTATATCGTAATATAACCTAACCCAACCCATCTAGACCCTCGCTGTTAATGTTTTACAAAATCCCGGTCGTGTCGGCCCGTACTTTTCCGTGGGGACATTATATACGTCTATAATTTTATATATCCTAACCTAAGGCAACATAACATCTCGAATGCAGTATTTTCCAACATTCCTGGCGGGTCAGTCCCTACATCTCGGTGGGCACATTATATACGTCTATATCGTAATATAACCGAACCTAACCCATCTAGACCCTCGCTGGTAATGTTTTGCAGAATCCCGGTCGTGTCGGCCTGTACGTCTCGGTGCGGACATTATATACGTCTATAACGTTATATATCCTAACCTAAGTTAACCTAACATCTCGGATGTAGTATTTCACAACATTCCTGGCTGGTCGGCCCCACTTCTCGGTGGGAACATTATATACGTTTATAAGGAAGTATAACCTAACCTAACCCATCTAGCCCCTCGCTTGTAATGTTTTGCAGAATCCCGGTCGTGTCGGCCCGTACGTCTCGGTGCGGACATTATATACGTCTATAACGTTATATATCCTAACCTAAGGCAACCTAACATCTCGGATGTAGTATTTCACAACATTCCTGGCTGGTCGGCCCCACTTCTCGGTGGGAACATTATATACGTTTATAACGAAGTATAACCTAACTTAACCCATCTAGACCCTCGCTTGTAATGTTTTACAGAATCCCGGTCGTGTCGTCCCGTACGTCTCGGTGCGGACATTATATACGTCTATAACTTTATATATCCTAACCTAAGGCAACATAACCTCTCGGATGTAGTATTTTCCAACAGTCTTGGCTGGTCGGACCCTACTTCTCGGTGGGCACAATATATACTTCTATATCGTAATATAACCTAACCCAACCCATCTAGACCCTCGCTGTTAATGTTTTACAAAATCCCGGTCGTGTCGGCCCGTACTTTTCCGTGGGGACATTATATACGTCTATAATTTTATATATCCTAACCAAAGGCAACTTAACATCTCGGATGTAGTATTTTCCAACATTCCGGGCGGGTCGGCCCCTACTTCTCGGTGGGCACATTATATACGTCTATATCGTAATATAACCTAACCTAACCCATCTAGACCCTCGCTGGTAATGTTTTACAGAATACCGGTCGTGTCGTCTCGTACGTCACGGTGCGGATATTATATACGTCTATAACGTTATATATCCTAACCAAAGGCAACCTAACATCTCGAATGTAGTATTTCACAACATTCCTGGCGGGTCGGCCCCACTTCTCGGTGGGAAAATTATTTACGTCTATAACGTAATATAACCTAACCTAGCCCATCTAGACCCTCGCTGGTAATGTTTTACAGAATCCCGGTCGTGTCATGCCGTACGTCTCGGTGCGGACATTATATACGTCTATAACGTTATATATCCTAACCAAAGGCAACCTAACATCTCGAATGTAGTGTTTCACAACATTCTTGGCGGGTCGGCTCCACTTCTCGGTGGGAACATTATATACGTTTATAACGTAATATAACCTAACCTAACCCATCTAGCCCCTCGCTGGTTATGTTTTACAAAATCCCAGTCGTGTCGGCCTGTACTTTTCCGTGTGGACATTATATACGTCTATAATTTTATATATCCTAACCTAAGGCAACTTAACATCTCGGATGTAGTATTTTCCAACATTCCTGGCGGGTCAGTCCCTACTTCTCGGTGGGCACATTATATACGTCTATATCGTAATATAACCTACCCTAACCCATCTAGACCCTCGCTGGTAATGTTTTACAAAATCCCGGTCGTGTCGGCCCGTACCTCTCGTTGGGGACATTATTTACGTCTATAACCTTATATATCCTAACCTAAGGGAACCTATCATCTCGGATGTAGTATTTCACAACATTCCTGGCTGGTCGGCCCCACTTCTCGGTGGGAACATTATATACGTTTATAACGTAATATAACCTAACCTAACCCATCTAGCCCCTCGCTTGTAATGTTTTGCAGAATCCCGGTCGTGTCGGCCTGTACGTCTCGGTGCGGACATTATATACGTCTGTAACGTTATATATCCTAACCTAAGGGAACCTAACATCTCGGATGTAGTATTACACAACATTCCTGGCGGGTCGGCCCCTACTTCTCGGTGGGCACATTATATACGTCTATATCGTAATATAACCTAACCTAACCCATCTAGACCCTCGCTGGTAATGTTTTACAGAATCCCGGTCGTGTCGTCTCGTACGTCTCGGTGCGGACATTATATATGTCTATAACCTTATATATCCTAACCTAAGGGAACCTATCATCTCGGATGTAGTATTTCACAACATTCCTGGCTGGTCGGCCCCACTTCTCGGTGGGAACATTATATACGTTTATAACGTAATATAACCTAACCTAACCCATCTAGACCCTCGCTGGTAATGTTTTACAGAATCCCGGTCGTGTCGTCCCGTACGTCTCGGTGCGGACATTATATACGTGAATAACGTTATATATCCTAACCTAAGGCAACTTAACCTCTCGGATGTAGTATTTTCCAACAGTCTTGGCGGGTCGGACCCTACTTCTCGGTGGGCACAATATATACTTCTATATCGTAATATAACCTAACCCAACCCATCTAGACCCTCGCTGTTAATGTTTTACAAAATCCCGGTCGTGTCGGCCCGTACTTTTCCGTGGGGACATTATATACGTCTATAATTTTATATATCCTAACCTAAGGCAACATAACATCTCGAATGCAGTATTTTCCAACATTCCTGGCGGGTCAGTCCCTACATCTCGGTGGGCACATTATATACGTCTATATCGTAATATAACCGAACCTAACCCATCTAGACCCTCGCTGGTAATGTTTTGCAGAATCCCGGTCGTGTCGGCCTGTACGTCTCGGTGCGGACATTATATACGTCTATAACGTTATATATCCTAACCTAAGTTAACCTAACATCTCGGATGTAGTATTTCACAACATTCCTGGCTGGTCGGCCCCACTTCTCGGTGGGAACATTATATACGTTTATAAGGAAGTATAACCTAACCTAACCCATCTAGCCCCTCGCTTGTAATGTTTTGCAGAATCCCGGTCGTGTCGGCCCGTACGTCTCGGTGCGGACATTATATACGTCTATAACGTTATATATCCTAACCTAAGGCAACCTAACATCTCGGATGTAGTATTTCACAACATTCCTGGCTGGTCGGCCCCACTTCTCGGTGGGAACATTATATACGTTTATAACGAAGTATAACCTAACTTAACCCATCTAGACCCTCGCTTGTAATGTTTTACAGAATCCCGGTCGTGTCGTCCCGTACGTCTCGGTGCGGACATTATATACGTCTATAACTTTATATATCCTAACCTAAGGCAACATAACCTCTCGGATGTAGTATTTTCCAACAGTCTTGGCTGGTCGGACCCTACTTCTCGGTGGGCACAATATATACTTCTATATCGTAATATAACCTAACCCAACCCATCTAGACCCTCGCTGTTAATGTTTTACAAAATCCCGGTCGTGTCGGCCCGTACTTTTCCGTGGGGACATTATATACGTCTATAATTTTATATATCCTAACCAAAGGCAACTTAACATCTCGGATGTAGTATTTTCCAACATTCCGGGCGGGTCGGCCCCTACTTCTCGGTGGGCACATTATATACGTCTATATCGTAATATAACCTAACCTAACCCATCTAGACCCTCGCTGGTAATGTTTTACAGAATACCGGTCGTGTCGTCTCGTACGTCACGGTGCGGATATTATATACGTCTATAACGTTATATATCCTAACCAAAGGCAACCTAACATCTCGAATGTAGTATTTCACAACATTCCTGGCGGGTCGGCCCCACTTCTCGGTGGGAAAATTATTTACGTCTATAACGTAATATAACCTAACCTAACCCATCTAGACCCTCGCTGGTAATGTTTTACAGAATCCCGGTCGTGTCATGCCGTACGTCTCGGTGCGGACATTATATACGTCTATAACGTTATATATCCTAACCAAAGGCAACCTAACATCTCGAATGTAGTGTTTCACAACATTCTTGGCGGGTCGGCCCCACTTCTCGGTGGGAACATTATATACGTTTATAACGTAATATAACCTAACCTAACCCATCTAGCCCCTCGCTGGTTATGTTTTACAAAATCCCAGTCGTGTCGGCCTGTACTTTTCCGTGTGGACATTATATACGTCTATAATTTTATATATCCTAACCTAAGGCAACTTAACATCTCGGATGTAGTATTTTCCAACATTCCTGGCGGGTCAGTCCCTACTTCTCGGTGGGCACATTATATACGTCTATATCGTAATATAACCTACCCTAACCCATCTAGACCCTCGCTGGTAATGTTTTACAAAATCCCGGTCGTGTCGGCCCGTACCTCTCGTTGGGGACATTATTTACGTCTATAACCTTATATATCCTAACCTAAGGGAACCTATCATCTCGGATGTAGTATTTCACAACATTCCTGGCTGGTCGGCCCCACTTCTCGGTGGGAACATTATATACGTTTATAACGTAATATAACCTAACCTAACCCATCTAGCCCCTCGCTTGTAATGTTTTGCAGAATCCCGGTCGTGTCGGCCTGTACGTCTCGGTGCGGACATTATATACGTCTGTAACGTTATATATCCTAACCTAAGGGAACCTAACATCTCGGATGTAGTATTACACAACATTCCTGGCGGGTCGGCCCCTACTTCTCGGTGGGCACATTATATACGTCTATATCGTAATATAACCTAACCTAACCCATCTAGACCCTCGCTGGTAATGTTTTACAGAATCCCGGTCGTGTCGTCTCGTACGTCTCGGTGCGGATATTATATACGTCTATAACGTTATATATCCTAACCTAAGGGAACCTAACATCTCGGATGTAGTATTTCACAACATTCCTGGCGGGTCGGCCCCTACTACTCGGTGGGCACATTATATACATCTGTAACGTAATATAACCTAACCTAACCCATCTAGCCCCTAGCTGGGAATGTTTTACAGAATCGCGGTCGTATCGTCCCGTACGTCCCGGTGCGGTCATTATATACGTCTGTAACGTTATATATTCTAACCTAAGGCAACTTAACATCTCCGATGTAGTATTTTCCAACATTCCTGGCGGCTCGGCCCCTACTTCTCGGTGGGCACATTATATACGTCTATAACGTAATATAACCTAACCTAACCCATCTAGACCCTCGCTGGTAATGTTTTACAGAATCCCGGTCGTGTCGTCTCGTACGTCTCGGTGCGGAAATTATATACGGCTATAACGTTATATATCCTAACCTAAGGGAACCTAACATCTCGGATGTAGTATTTTCCAACATTCCTGGTGGGTCGGCCCCTACTTCTCGGTGGGCACATTATATACGTCTATATCGTAACATAACCTAATCTAACCCATCTAGCCCCCAGCTGGGAATGTTTTACAGAATCCCGGTCGTGTCGTCCCGTACGTCTCGGTGCGGACATTATATACGTGAATAACGTTATATATCCTAACCTAAGGCAACTTAACCTCTCGGATGTAGTATTTTCCAACAGTCTTGGCGGGTCGGACCCTACTTCTCGGTGGGCACAATATATACTTCTATATCGTAATATAACCTAACCTAACCCATCTAGACCCTCGCTGGTAATGTTTTACAGAATCCCGGTCGTGTCGTCTCGTACGTCTCGGTGCGGACATTATATATGTCTATAACCTTATATATCCTAACCTAAGGGAACCTATCATCTCGGATGTAGTATTTCACAACATTCCTGGCTGGTCGGCCCCACTTCTCGGTGGGAACATTATATACGTTTATAACGTAATATAACCTAACCTAACCCATCTAGACCCTCGCTGGTAATGTTTTACAGAATCCCGGTCGTGTCGTCCCGTACGTCTCGGTGCGGACATTATATACGTGAATAACGTTATATATCCTAACCTAAGGCAACTTAACCTCTCGGATGTAGTATTTTCCAACAGTCTTGGCGGGTCGGACCCTACTTCTCGGTGGGCACAATATATACTTCTATATCGTAATATAACCTAACCCAACCCATCTAGACCCTCGCTGTTAATGTTTTACAAAATCCCGGTCGTGTCGGCCCGTACTTTTCCGTGGGGACATTATATACGTCTATAATTTTATATATCCTAACCTAAGGCAACATAACATCTCGAATGCAGTATTTTCCAACATTCCTGGCGGGTCAGTCCCTACATCTCGGTGGGCACATTATATACGTCTATATCGTAATATAACCGAACCTAACCCATCTAGACCCTCGCTGGTAATGTTTTGCAGAATCCCGGTCGTGTCGGCCTGTACGTCTCGGTGCGGACATTATATACGTCTATAACGTTATATATCCTAACCTAAGTTAACCTAACATCTCGGATGTAGTATTTCACAACATTCCTGGCTGGTCGGCCCCACTTCTCGGTGGGAACATTATATACGTTTATAAGGAAGTATAACCTAACCTAACCCATCTAGCCCCTCGCTTGTAATGTTTTGCAGAATCCCGGTCGTGTCGGCCCGTACGTCTCGGTGCGGACATTATATACGTCTATAACGTTATATATCCTAACCTAAGGCAACCTAACATCTCGGATGTAGTATTTCACAACATTCCTGGCTGGTCGGCCCCACTTCTCGGTGGGAACATTATATACGTTTATAACGAAGTATAACCTAACTTAACCCATCTAGACCCTCGCTTGTAATGTTTTACAGAATCCCGGTCGTGTCGTCCCGTACGTCTCGGTGCGGACATTATATACGTCTATAACTTTATATATCCTAACCTAAGGCAACATAACCTCTCGGATGTAGTATTTTCCAACAGTCTTGGCTGGTCGGACCCTACTTCTCGGTGGGCACAATATATACTTCTATATCGTAATATAACCTAACCCAACCCATCTAGACCCTCGCTGTTAATGTTTTACAAAATCCCGGTCGTGTCGGCCCGTACTTTTCCGTGGGGACATTATATACGTCTATAATTTTATATATCCTAACCAAAGGCAACTTAACATCTCGGATGTAGTATTTTCCAACATTCCGGGCGGGTCGGCCCCTACTTCTCGGTGGGCACATTATATACGTCTATATCGTAATATAACCTAACCTAACCCATCTAGACCCTCGCTGGTAATGTTTTACAGAATACCGGTCGTGTCGTCTCGTACGTCACGGTGCGGATATTATATACGTCTATAACGTTATATATCCTAACCAAAGGCAACCTAACATCTCGAATGTAGTATTTCACAACATTCCTGGCGGGTCGGCCCCACTTCTCGGTGGGAAAATTATTTACGTCTATAACGTAATATAACCTAACCTAACCCATCTAGACCCTCGCTGGTAATGTTTTACAGAATCCCGGTCGTGTCATGCCGTACGTCTCGGTGCGGACATTATATACGTCTATAACGTTATATATCCTAACCAAAGGCAACCTAACATCTCGAATGTAGTGTTTCACAACATTCTTGGCGGGTCGGCCCCACTTCTCGGTGGGAACATTATATACGTTTATAACGTAATATAACCTAACCTAACCCATCTAGCCCCTCGCTGGTTATGTTTTACAAAATCCCAGTCGTGTCGGCCTGTACTTTTCCGTGTGGACATTATATACGTCTATAATTTTATATATCCTAACCTAAGGCAACTTAACATCTCGGATGTAGTATTTTCCAACATTCCTGGCGGGTCAGTCCCTACTTCTCGGTGGGCACATTATATACGTCTATATCGTAATATAACCTACCCTAACCCATCTAGACCCTCGCTGGTAATGTTTTACAAAATCCCGGTCGTGTCGGCCCGTACCTCTCGTTGGGGACATTATTTACGTCTATAACCTTATATATCCTAACCTAAGGGAACCTATCATCTCGGATGTAGTATTTCACAACATTCCTGGCTGGTCGGCCCCACTTCTCGGTGGGAACATTATATACGTTTATAACGTAATATAACCTAACCTAACCCATCTAGCCCCTCGCTTGTAATGTTTTGCAGAATCCCGGTCGTGTCGGCCTGTACGTCTCGGTGCGGACATTATATACGTCTGTAACGTTATATATCCTAACCTAAGGGAACCTAACATCTCGGATGTAGTATTACACAACATTCCTGGCGGGTCGGCCCCTACTTCTCGGTGGGCACATTATATACGTCTATATCGTAATATAACCTAACCTAACCCATCTAGACCCTCGCTGGTAATGTTTTACAGAATCCCGGTCGTGTCGTCTCGTACGTCTCGGTGCGGATATTATATACGTCTATAACGTTATATATCCTAACCTAAGGGAACCTAACATCTCGGATGTAGTATTTCACAACATTCCTGGCGGGTCGGCCCCTACTACTCGGTGGGCACATTATATACATCTGTAACGTAATATAACCTAACCTAACCCATCTAGCCCCTAGCTGGGAATGTTTTACAGAATCGCGGTCGTATCGTCCCGTACGTCCCGGTGCGGTCATTATATACGTCTGTAACGTTATATATTCTAACCTAAGGCAACTTAACATCTCCGATGTAGTATTTTCCAACATTCCTGGCGGCTCGGCCCCTACTTCTCGGTGGGCACATTATATACGTCTATAACGTAATATAACCTAACCTAACCCATCTAGACCCTCGCTGGTAATGTTTTACAGAATCCCGGTCGTGTCGTCTCGTACGTCTCGGTGCGGAAATTATATACGGCTATAACGTTATATATCCTAACCTAAGGGAACCTAACATCTCGGATGTAGTATTTTCCAACATTCCTGGTGGGTCGGCCCCTACTTCTCGGTGGGCACATTATATACGTCTATATCGTAACATAACCTAATCTAACCCATCTAGCCCCCAGCTGGGAATGTTTTACAGAATCCCGGTCGTGTCGTCCCGTACGTCTCGGTGCGGACATTATATACGTCTATAACGTTATATATCCTAACCAAAGGCAACCTAACATCTCGAATGTAGTGTTTCACAACATTCCTGGCGGGTCGGCCCCACTTCTCGGTGGGAACATTATATACGTTTATAACGTAATATAACCTAACCTAACCCATCTAGCCCCTCGCTGGTTATGTTTTACAAAATCCCAGTCGTGTCGGCCCGTACTTCTCGGTGGGGACATTATTTACGTCTATAACGTTATATATCCTAACCTAAGGGAACCTATCATCTCGGATGTAGTATTTCACAACATTCCTGGCTGGTGGGCCCCACTTCTCGGTGGGAACATTATATACGTTTATAACGTAATATAACCTAACCTAACCCATCTAGCCCCTCGCTTGTAATGTTTTACAGAATCCCGGTCGCGTCGTCCCGTACGTCCCAGTGCGGACATTATATACGTCTGTAACGTTATATATCCTAACCTAAGGGAACCTAACATCTCGGATGTAGTATTTCACAACATTCCTGGCGGGTCGGCCCCTACTTCTCGGTGGGCACATTATATACGTCTATATCGTAATATAACCTAACCTAACCCATCTAGACCCTCGCTGGTAATGTTTTACAGAATCCCGGTCGTGTCGTCTCGTACGTCTCGGTGCGGATATTATATACGTCTATAACGTTATATATCCTAACCTAAGGGAACCTAACATCTCGGATGTAGTATTTCACAACATTCCTGGCGGGTCGGCCCCTACTACTCGGTGGGCACATTATATACATCTGTAACGTAATATAACCTAACCTAAGCCACCTACACCCTCGCTTGTAATGTTTCACAGAATCCCGTTCGTGTCTTGCCGTACGTCACGAAGCCGGACATTATATACGTCTATAAATTTATATATCCTAACCTAAGGCAACCTAACATCTCGAATGTAGTATTTTACAACATTCCTGGCGGGTCGGCCCCACTTCTCGGTGGGAACATTATTTACGTCTATGACGTAATATAACCTAACCTAACCCATCTAGACCCTCGCTGGTAATGTTTTACAGAATCCCGGTCGTGTCGTCTCGTACGTCTCGGTGCGGACATTATATATGTCTATAACGTTATATATCCTAACCTAAGGGAACCTAACTTCACGGATGTAGTATTTCACAACATTCCTGGCTGGTCGGCCCCACTTCTCGGTGGGAACATTATATACGTTTATAACGTAGTATAACCTAACCTAACCCATCTAGCCCCTCGCTTGTAATGTTTTGCAGAATCCCGGTCGTGTCGGCCCGTACGTCTCGGTGCGGACATTATATACGTCTATAACGTTATATATCCTAACCTAAGGGAACCTAACATCTCGGATGTAGTATTTCACAACATTCCTGGCTGGTCGGCCCCACTTCTCGGTGGGAACATTATATACGTTTATAACGAAGTATAACCTAACTTAACCCATCTAGACCCTCGCTTGTAATGTTTTACAGAATCCCGGTCGTGTCGTCCCGTACGTCTCGGTGCGGACATTATATACGTCTATAACTTTATATATCCTAACCTAAGGCAACATAACCTCTCGGATGTAGTATTTTCCAACAGTCTTGGCTGGTCGGACCCTACTTCTCGGTGGGCACAATATATACTTCTATATCGTAATATAACCTAACCCAACCCATCCAGACCCTCGCTGGTAATGTTTTACAAAATCCCGGTCGTGTCGGCCCGTACTTTTCCGTGGGGACATTATATACGTCTATAATTTTATATATCCTAACCAAAGGCAACTTAACATCTCGGATGTAGTATTTTCCAACATTCCGGGCGGGTCGGCCCCTACTTCTCGGTGGGCACATTATATACGTCTATATCGTAATATAACCTAACCTAACCCATCTAGACCCTCGCTGGTAATGTTTTACAGAATACCGGTCGTGTCGTCTCGTACGTCACGGTGCGGATATTATATACGTCTATAACGTTATATATCCTAACCAAAGGCAACCTAACATCTCGAATGTAGTATTTCACAACATTCCTGGCGGGTCGGCCCCACTTCTCGGTGGGAAAATTATTTACGTCTATAACGTAATATAACCTAACCTAACCCATCTAGACCCTCGCTGGTAATGTTTTACAGAATCCCGGTCGTGTCATGCCGTACGTCTCGGTGCGGACATTATATACGTCTATAACGTTATATATCCTAACCAAAGGCAACCTAACATCTCGAATGTAGTGTTTCACAACATTCTTGGCGGGTCGGCCCCACTTCTCGGTGGGAACATTATATACGTTTATAACGTAATATAACCTAACCTAACCCATCTAGCCCCTCGCTGGTTATGTTTTACAAAATCCCAGTCGTGTCGGCCTGTACTTTTCCGTGTGGACATTATATACGTCTATAATTTTATATATCCTAACCTAAGGCAACTTAACATCTCGGATGTAGTATTTTCCAACATTCCTGGCGGGTCAGTCCCTACTTCTCGGTGGGCACATTATATACGTCTATATCGTAATATAACCTACCCTAACCCATCTAGACCCTCGCTGGTAATGTTTTACAAAATCCCGGTCGTGTCGGCCCGTACCTCTCGTTGGGGACATTATTTACGTCTATAACCTTATATATCCTAACCTAAGGGAACCTATCATCTCGGATGTAGTATTTCACAACATTCCTGGCTGGTCGGCCCCACTTCTCGGTGGGAACATTATATACGTTTATAACGTAATATAACCTAACCTAACCCATCTAGCCCCTCGCTTGTAATGTTTTGCAGAATCCCGGTCGTGTCGGCCTGTACGTCTCGGTGCGGACATTATATACGTCTGTAACGTTATATATCCTAACCTAAGGGAACCTAACATCTCGGATGTAGTATTACACAACATTCCTGGCGGGTCGGCCCCTACTTCTCGGTGGGCACATTATATACGTCTATATCGTAATATAACCTAACCTAACCCATCTAGACCCTCGCTGGTAATGTTTTACAGAATCCCGGTCGTGTCGTCTCGTACGTCTCGGTGCGGATATTATATACGTCTATAACGTTATATATCCTAACCTAAGGGAACCTAACATCTCGGATGTAGTATTTCACAACATTCCTGGCGGGTCGGCCCCTACTACTCGGTGGGCACATTATATACATCTGTAACGTAATATAACCTAACCTAACCCATCTAGCCCCTAGCTGGGAATGTTTTACAGAATCGCGGTCGTATCGTCCCGTACGTCCCGGTGCGGTCATTATATACGTCTGTAACGTTATATATTCTAACCTAAGGCAACTTAACATCTCCGATGTAGTATTTTCCAACATTCCTGGCGGCTCGGCCCCTACTTCTCGGTGGGCACATTATATACGTCTATAACGTAATATAACCTAACCTAACCCATCTAGACCCTCGCTGGTAATGTTTTACAGAATCCCGGTCGTGTCGTCTCGTACGTCTCGGTGCGGAAATTATATACGGCTATAACGTTATATATCCTAACCTAAGGGAACCTAACATCTCGGATGTAGTATTTTCCAACATTCCTGGTGGGTCGGCCCCTACTTCTCGGTGGGCACATTATATACGTCTATAGCGTAACATAACCTAACCTAACCCATCTAGCCCCCAGCTGGGAATGTTTTACAGAATCCCGGTCGTGTCGTCCCGTACGTCTCGGTGCGGACATTATATACGTGAATAACGTTATATATCCTAACCTAAGGCAACTTAACCTCTCGGATGTAGTATTTTCCAACAGTCTTGGCGGGTCGGACCCTACTTCTCGGTGGGCACAATATATACTTCTATATCGTAATATAACCTAACCCAACCCATCTAGACCCTCGCTGTTAATGTTTTACAAAATCCCGGTCGTGTCGGCCCGTACTTTTCCGTGGGGACATTATATACGTCTATAATTTTATATATCCTAACCTAAGGCAACATAACATCTCGAATGTAGTATTTTCCAACATTCCTGGCGGGTCAGGCCCTACATCTCGGTGGGCACATTATATACGTCTATATCGTAATATAACCGAACCTAACCCATCTAGACCCTCGCTGGTAATGTTTTGCAGAATCCCGGTCGTGTCGGCCTGTACGTCTCGGTGCGGACATTATATACGTCTATAACGTTATATATCCTAACCTAAGTTAACCTAACATCTCGGATGTAGTATTTCACAACATTCCTGGCTGGTCTGCCCCACTTCTCGGTGGGAACATTATATACGTTTATAAGGAAGTATAACCTAACCTAACCCATCTAGACCCTCGCTTGTAACGTTTTACAGAATCCCGGTCATGTCGTCCCGTACGTCTCGGTGCGGACATTATATACGTCTATAACGTTATATATCCTAACCAAAGGCAACCTAACATCTCGAATGTAGTGTTTCACAACATTCCTGGCGGGTCGGCCCCACTTCTCGGTGGGAACATTATATACGTCTATATCGTTATATATCCTAACCTAAGGCAACCTAACATCTCGGATGTAGTATTTTCCAACATCCCTGGCGGGGCGGCCGCTACTTCTCGGTGGGAACATTATATACGTCTATATCGTAATATAACCTAACCTAACCCACCTAGACCCTCGCTGGTAATGTTTTACAAAATCCCGGTCGTGTCGGCCCGTACTTCTCGGTGGGGACATTATTTACGTCTATAACGTTATATATCCTAACCTAAGGGAACCTATCATCTCGGATGTAGTATTTCACAACATTCCTGGCTGGTGGGCCCCACTTCTCGGTGGGAACATTATATACGTTTATAACGTAATATAACCTAACCTAACCCATCTAGCCCCTCGCTTGTAATGTTTTACAGAATCCCGGTCGCGTCGTCCCGTACGTCCCAGTGCGGACATTATATACGTCTGTAACGTTATATATCCTAACCTAAGGGAACCTAACATCTCGGATGTAGTATTTCACAACATTCCTGGCGGGTCGGCCCCTACTTCTCGGTGGGCACATTATATACGTCTATATCGTAATATAACCTAACCTAACCCATCTAGACCCTCGCTGGTAATGTTTTACAGAATCCCGGTCGTGTCGTCTCGTACGTCTCGGTGCGGATATTATATACGTCTATAACGTTATATATCCTAACCTAAGGGAACCTAACATCTCGGATGTAGTATTTCACAACATTCCTGGCGGGTCGGCCCCTACTACTCGGTGGGCACATTATATACATCTGTAACGTAATATAACCTAACCTAAGCCACCTACACCCTCGCTTGTAATGTTTCACAGAATCCCGTTCGTGTGTTGCCGTACGTCACGAAGCCGGACATTATATACGTCTATAAATTTATATATCCTAACCTAAGGCAACCTAACATCTCGAATGTAGTATTTTACAACATTCCTGGCGGGTCGGCCCCACTTCTCGGTGGGAACATTATTTACGTCTATGACGTAATATAACCTAACCTAACCCATCTAGACCCTCGCTGGTAATGTTTTACAGAATCCCGGTCGTGTCGTCTCGTACGTCCCGGTGCGGACATTATATATGTCTATAACGTTATATATCCTAACCTAAGGGAACCTAACTTCACGGATGTAGTATTTCACAACATTCCTGGCTGGTCGGCCCCACTTCTCGGTGGGAACATTATATACGTTTATAACGTAGTATAACCTAACCTAACCCATCTAGCCCCTCGCTTGTAATGTTTTGCAGAATCCCGGTCGTGTCGGCCCGTACTTCTCGTTGTGGACATTATTTACGTCTATAACCTTATATATCCTAACCTAAGGGAACCTATCATCTCGGATGTAGTATTTCACAACATTCCTGGCTGGTCGGCCCCACTTCTCGGTGGGAACATTATATACCTTTATAACGTAATATAACCTAACCTAACCCATCTAGCCCCTCGCTTGTAATGTTTCACAGAATCCCGGTCGCGTCGTCCCGTACGTCCCGGTGCGGACATTATATACGTCTGTAACGTTATATATTCTAACCTAAGGCAACTTAACATCTCCGATGTAGTATTTTCCAACATTCCTGGCGGCTCGGCCCCTACTTCTCGGTGGGCACATTATATACGTCTATAACGTAATATAACCTAACCTAACCCATCTAGATCCTCGCTGGTAATGTTTTACAGAATCCCGGTCGTGTCGTCCCGTACGTCTCGGTGCGGAAATTATATACGGCTATAACGTTATATATCCTAACCTAAGGGAACCTAACATCTCGGATGTAGTATTTTCCAACATTCCTGGTGGGTCGGCCCCTACTTCTCGGTGGGCACATTATATACGTCTATATCGTAAAATAACCTAACCTAACCCATCTAGACCCTCGCTGGTAATGTTTTACAGAATCCCGGTCGTGTCGTCTCGTACGTCTCGGTGCGGATATTATATACGTCTATAACGTTATATATTCTAACCTAAGGCAACTTAACATCTCCGATGTAGTATTTTCCAACATTCCTGGCGGGTCGGCCCCTACATCTCGGTGGGCACATTATATACGTCTATATCGTAATATAACCTAACCTAACCCATCTAGACCCTCGCTGGTAATGTTTTGCAGAATCCCGGTCGTGTCGGCCTGTACGTCCCGGTGCGGACATTATATACGTCTATAACGTTATATATCCTAACCTAAGTTAACCTAACATCTCGGATGTAGTATTTCACAACATTCCTGGCTGGTCGGCCCCACTTCTCGGTGGGAACATTATATACGTTTATAAGGAAGTATAACCTAACCTAACCCATCTAGATCCTCGCTTGTAACGTTTTACAGAATCCCGGTCGTGTCGTCCCGTACGTCTCGGTGCGGACATTATATACGTCTATAACGTTATATATCCTAACCAAAGGCAACCTAACATCTCGAATGTAGTGTTTCACAACATTCCTGGCGGGTCGGCCCCACTTCTCGGTGGGAACATTATATACGTTTATAACGTAATATAACCTAACCTAACCCATCTATCCCCTCGCTGGTTATGTTTTACAAAATCCCAGTCGTGTCGGCCCGTACTTTTCCGTGTGGACATTATATACTGTCTATAATTTTATATATCCTAACCTAAGACAACTTAACATCTCGGATGTAGTATTTTCCAACATTCCTGGCGGGTCAGTCCCTACTTCTCGGTGGGCACATTATATACGTCTATATCGTAATATAACCTAACCGAACCCATCTAGACCCTCGCTGGTAATGTTTTACAGAATCCCGGTCGTGTCGTCTCGTAGGTCTCGGTGCGGACATTATATACGTCTATATCGTTATATATCCTAACCTAAGGCAACCTAACATCTCGGATGTAGTATTTTCCAACATCCCTGGCGGGGCGGCCGCTACTTCTCGGTGGGAACATTATATACGTCTATATCGTAATATAACCTAACCTAACCCACCTAGACCCTCGCTGGTAATGTTTTACAAAATCCCGGTCGTGTCGGCCCGTACTTCTCGGTGGGGACATTATTTACGTCTATAACGTTATATATCCTAACCTAAGGGAACCTACCATCTCGGATGTAGTATTTCACAACATTCCTGGCTGGTCGGCCCCACTTCTCGGTGGGAACATTATATACGTTTACAACGTAATATAACCTAACCTAACCCATCTAGCCCCTCGCTTGTATTGTTTTACATAATCCCGGTCGCGTCGTCCCGTACGTCCCGGTGCGGACATTATATACGTCTGTAACGTTATATATCCTAACCTAAGGGAACCTAACATCTCGGATGTAGTATTTCACAACATTCCTGGCGGGTCGGCCCCTACTTCTCGGTGGGCACATTATATACGTCTATAACGTAATATAACCTAACCTAACCCATCTAGATCCTCGCTGGTAATGTTTTACAGAATCCCGGTCGTGTCGTCCCGTACGTCTCGGTGCGGAATTTATATACGGCTATAACGTTATATATCCTAACCTAAGGGAACCTAACATCTCGGATGTAGTATTTTCCAACATTCCTGGTGGGTCGGCCCCTACTTCTCGGTGGGCACATTATATACGTCTATATCGTAAAATAACCTAACCTAACCCATCTAGACCCTCGCTGGTAATGTTTTACAGAATCCCGGTCGTGTCGTCTCGTACGTCTCGGTGCGGATATTATATACGTCTAAAACGTTATATATTCTAACCTAAGGCAACTTAACATCTCCGATGTAGTATTTTCCAACATTCCTGGCGGGTCGGCCCCTACATCTCGGTGGGCACATTATATACGTCTATATCGTAATATAACCTAACCTAACCCATCTAGACCCTCGCTGGTAATGTTTTGCAGAATCCCGGTCGTGTCGGCCTGTACGTCCCGGTGCGGACATTATATACGTCTATAACGTTATATATCCTAACCTAAGTTAACCTAACATCTCGGATGTAGTATTTCACAACATTCCTGGCTGGTCGGCCCCACTTCTCGGTGGGAACATTATATACGTTTATAAGGAAGTATAACCTAACCTAACCCATCTAGATCCTCGCTTGTAACGTTTTACAGAATCCCGGTCGTGTCGTCCCGTACGTCTCGGTGCGGACATTATATACGTCTATAACGTTATATATCCTAACCAAAGGCAACCTAACATCTCGAATGTAGTGTTTCACAACATTCCTGGCGGGTCGGCCCCACTTCTCGGTGGGAACATTATATACGTTTATAACGTAATATAACCTAACCTAACCCATCTATCCCCTCGCTGGTTATGTTTTACAAAATCCCAGTCGTGTCGGCCCGTACTTTTCCGTGTGGACATTATATACTGTCTATAATTTTATATATCCTAACCTAAGACAACTTAACATCTCGGATGTAGTATTTTCCAACATTCCTGGCGGGTCAGTCCCTACTTCTCGGTGGGCACATTATATACGTCTATATCGTAATATAACCTAACCTAACCCATCTAGACCCTCGCTGGTAATGTTTTACAGAATCCCGGTCGTGTCGTCTCGTAGGTCTCGGTGCGGACATTATATACGTCTATATCGTTATATATCCTAACCTAAGGCAACCTAACATCTCGGATGTAGTATTTTCCAACATCCCTGGCGGGGCGGCCGCTACTTCTCGGTGGGAACATTATATACGTCTATATCGTAATATAACCTAACCTAACCCACCTAGACCCTCGCTGGTAATGTTTTACAAAATCCCGGTCGTGTCGGCCCGTACTTCTCGGTGGGGACATTATTTACGTCTATAACGTTATATATCCTAACCTAAGGGAACCTACCATCTCGGATGTAGTATTTCACAACATTCCTGGCTGGTCGGCCCCACTTCTCGGTGGGAACATTATATACGTTTACAACGTAATATAACCTAACCTAACCCATCTAGCCCCTCGCTTGTAATGTTTTACATAATCCCGGTCGCGTCGTCCCGTACGTCCCGGTGCGGACATTATATACGTCTGTAACGTTATATATCCTAACCTAAGGGAACCTAACATCTCGGATGTAGTATTTCACAACATTCCTGGCGGGTCGGCCCCTACTTCTCGGTGGGCACATTATATACGTCTATAACGTAATATAACCTAACCTAACCCATCTAGATCCTCGCTGGTAATGTTTTACAGAATCCCGGTCGTGTCGTCCCGTACGTCTCGGTGCGGAATTTATATACGGCTATAACGTTATATATCCTAACCTAAGGGAACCTAACATCTCGGATGTAGTATTTTCCAACATTCCTGGTGGGTCGGCCCCTACTTCTCGGTGGGCACATTATATACGTCTATATCGTAAAATAACCTAACCTAACCCATCTAGACCCTCGCTGGTAATGTTTTACAGAATCCCGGTCGTGTCGTCTCGTACGTCTCGGTGCGGATATTATATACGTCTAAAACGTTATATATTCTAACCTAAGGCAACTTAACATCTCCGATGTAGTATTTTCCAACATTCCTGGCGGGTCGGCCCCTACATCTCGGTGGGCACATTATATACGTCTATATCGTAATATAACCTAACCTAACCCATCTAGACCCTCGCTGGTAATGTTTTGCAGAATCCCGGTCGTGTCGGCCTGTACGTCCCGGTGCGGACATTATATACGTCTATAACGTTATATATCCTAACCTAAGTTAACCTAACATCTCGGATGTAGTATTTCACAACATTCCTGGCTGGTCGGCCCCACTTCTCGGTGGGAACATTATATACGTTTATAAGGAAGTATAACCTAACCTAACCCATCTAGATCCTCGCTTGTAACGTTTTACAGAATCCCGGTCGTGTCGTCCCGTACGTCTCGGTGCGGACATTATATACGTCTATAACGTTATATATCCTAACCAAAGGCAACCTAACATCTCGAATGTAGTGTTTCACAACATTCCTGGCGGGTCGGCCCCACTTCTCGGTGGGAACATTATATACGTTTATAACGTAATATAACCTAACCTAACCCATCTATCCCCTCGCTGGTTATGTTTTACAAAATCCCAGTCGTGTCGGCCCGTACTTTTCCGTGTGGACATTATATACTGTCTATAATTTTATATATCCTAACCTAAGACAACTTAACATCTCGGATGTAGTATTTTCCAACATTCCTGGCGGGTCAGTCCCTACTTCTCGGTGGGCACATTATATACGTCTATATCGTAATATAACCTAACCTAACCCATCTAGACCCTCGCTGGTAATGTTTTACAGAATCCCGGTCGTGTCGTCTTGTAGGTCTCGGTGCGGACATTATATACGTCTATATCGTTATATATCCTAACCTAAGGCAACCTAACATCTCGGATGTAGTATTTTCCAACATCCCTGGCGGGGCGGCCGCTACTTCTCGGTGGGAACATTATATACGTCTATATCGTAATATAACCTAACCTAACCCACCTAGACCCTCGCTGGTAATGTTTTACAAAATCCCGGTCGTGTCGGCCCGTACTTCTCGGTGGGGACATTATTTACGTCTATAACGTTATATATCCTAACCTAAGGGAACCTATCATCTCGGATGTAGTATTTCACAACATTCCTGGCTGGTCGGCCCCACTTCTCGGTGGGAACATTATATACGTTTACAACGTAATATAACCTAACCTAACCCATCTAGCCCCTCGCTTGTAATGTTTTACAGAATCCCGGTCGCGTCGTCCCGTACGTCCCGGTGCGGACATTATATACGTCTGTAACATTATATATCCTAACCTAAGGGAACCTAACATCTCGGATGTAGTATTTCACAACATTCCTGGCGGGTCGGCCCCTACTTCTCGGTGGGCACATTATATACGTCTATATCGTAATATAACCTAACCTAACCCATCTAGAACCTCGCTGGTAATGTTTTACAGAATCCCGGTCGTGTCGTCTCGTACGTCTCGGTGCGGATATTATATACGTCTATAACGTTATATATCCTAACCTAAGGGAACCTAACATCTCGGATGTAGTATTTCACAACATTCCTGGCGGGTCGGCCCCTACTACCCGGTGGGCACATTATATACATCTGTAACGTAATATAACCTAACCTAAGCCACCTACACCCTCGCTTGTAATGTTTCACAGAATCCCGTTCGTGTCTTGCCGTACGTCACGAAGCCGGACATTATATACGTCTATAAATTTATATATCCTAACCTAAGGCAACCTAACATCTCGAATGTAGTATTTTACAACATTCCTGGCGGGTCGGCCCCACTTCTCGGTGGGAACATTATTTACGTCTATGACGTAATATAACCTAACCTAACCCATCTAGACCCTCGCTGGTAATGTTCTACAAAATCCCGGTCGTGTCGGCCCGTACTTCTCGATGGGGACATTATTTACGTCTATAACGTTATATATCCTAACGTAAGGGAACCTAACATCTCGGATGTAGTATTTCACAACATTCCTGGCGGGTCGGCCCCACTTCTGGGTGGGAACATTATATACGTTTATAACGTAGTATAGCCTAACCTAACCCATCTAGCCCGTCGCTTGTAATGTTTAACAGTATCCCGGTCGTGTCGTCCCGTGCGTCTCGGTGCGGACATTATATACGTCTATATCGTTATATATCCTAACCAAAGGCAACTTAACATCTCGGATGTAGTATTTTCCAACATTCCTGGCGGGTCGGACCCTACTTCTCGGTGGGCACATTATATACGTCTATATCGTAATATAACCTAACCTAACCCATCTAGACCCTCGCTGGTAATGTTTTACAAAATCCCGGTCCTGTCGGCCCGTACTTCTCGGTGGGGCATTATATACGTCTATAACTTTATATATCCTAACCTAAGGGAACCTAACATCTCGGATGTAGTATTTAACAACATTCCTGGCTGGTCGGCCCCACTTCTCGGTGCGAACATTATATACGTTTATAACGTAATATAACCTAACCTAACCCATCTAGCCGCTCGCTTGTAATGTTTTACAGAATCCCGGTCGTGTCGTACCGTACGTCTCGGTGCGGACATTATATACGTCTATAACGTTATATATCCTAACCAAAGGCAACTTAACATCTCGGATGTAGTATTTTCGAACATTCCTGGCGGGTCGGACCCTACTTCTCGGTGGGTACATTATATACGTTTATAACGTAGTATAACCTAACCTAACCCATCTAGCCCCTCGCTTGTAATGTTTTGCAGAATCCCGGTCGTGTCGGCCCGTACGTCTCGGTGCGGACATTATATACGTCTATAACGTTATATATCCTAACCTAAGGCAACCTAACATCTCGGATGTAGTATTTCACAACATTCCTGGCTGGTCGGCCCCTCTTCTCGGTGGGAACATTATATACGTTTATAACGAAGTATAACCTAACTTAACCCATCTAGACTCTCGCTTGTAATGTTTTACAGAATCCCGGTCGTGTCGTCCCGTACGTCTCGGTGCGGACATTATATACGTCTATAACTTTATATATCCTAACCTAAGGCAACATAACCTCTCGGATGTAGTATTTTCCAACAGTCTTGGCTGGTCGGACCCTACTTCTCCGTGGGCACAATATATACTTCTATATCGTAATATAACATAACCCAACCCATCTAGACCCTCGCTGTTAATGTTTTACAAAATCCCGGTCGTGTCGGCCCGTACTTTTCCGTGGGGACATTATATACGTCTATAATTTTATATATCCTAACCAAAGGCAACCTAACATCTCGAATGTAGTATTTCACAACATTCCTGGCGGGTCGGCCCCACTTCTCGGTGGGAAAATTATTTACGTCTATAACGTAATATAACCTAACCTAACCCATCTAGACCCTCGCTGGTAATGTTTTACAGAATCCCGGTCGTGTCATCCCGTACGTCTCGGTGCGGACATTATATACGTCTATAACGTTATATATCCTAACCAAAGGCAACCTAACATCTCGAATGTAGTGTTTCACAACATTCTTGGCGGGTCGGCCCCACTTCTCGGTGGGAACATTATATACGTTTATAACGTAATATAACCTAACCTAACCCATCTAGCCCCTCGCTGGTTATGTTTTACAAAATCCCAGTTGTGTCGGCCTGTACTTTTCCGTGTGGACATTATATACGTCTATAATTTTATATATCCTAACCTGAGGCAACTTAACATCTCGGATGTAGTATTTTCCAACATTCCTGGCGGGTCAGTCCCTACTTCTCGGTGGGCACATTATATACGTCTATATCGTAATATAACCTACCCTAACCCATCTAAACCCTCGCTGGTAATGTTTTACAAAATCCCGGTCGTGTCGGCCCGTACCTCTCGTTGGGGACATTATTTACGTCTATAACCTTATATATCCTAACCTAAGGGAACCTATCATCTCGGATGTAGTATTTCACAACATTCCTGGCTGGTCGGCCCCACTTCTCGGTGGGAACATTATATACGTTTATAACGTAATATAACCTAACCTAACCCATCTAGCCCCTCGCTTGTAATGTTTTACAGAATCCCGGTCGCGTCGTCCCGTACGTCCCGGTGCGGTCATTATATACGTCTGTAACGTTATATATCCTAACCTAAGGGAACCTAACATCTCGGATGTAGTAGTTCACAACATTCCTGGCGGGGCGGCGCCAATTATCGGTGGGAACATTATATACGTCTACAACGTAATATTACCTAACCTAACCCATCTAGCCCCCAGCTGGGAATGTTTTACAGAATCCCGGTCGTGTCGTCCCGTACGTCTCGGTGCGAACATTATATACGTCTATAACGTTATATATCCTAACCTAAGGCAACTTAACCTCTCGGATGTAGTATTTTCCAACAGTCTTGGCGGGTCGGACCCTACTTCTCGGTGGGCACAATATATACTTCTATATCGTAATATAACCTAACCCAACCCATCTAGACCCTCGCTGTTAATGTTTTACAAAATCCCGGTCGTGTCGGCCCGTACTTTTCCGTGGGGACATTATATACGTCTATAATTTTATATATCCTAACCTAAGGCAACATAACATCTCGAATGTAGTATTTTCCAACATTCCTGGCGGGTCAGTCCCTACATCTCGGTGGGCACATTATATACGTCTATATCGTAATATAACCTAACCTAACCCATCTAGACCCTCGCTGGTAATGTTTTGCAGAATCCCGGTCGTGTCGTCTCGTACGTCTCGGTGCGGACAATATATATGTCTATAACGTTATATATACTAACCTAAGGGAACCTAACTTCACGGATGTAGTATTTCACAACATTCCTGGCTGGTCGGCCCACTTCTCGGTGGGAACATTATATACGTTTATAACGTAGTATAACCTAACCTAACCCATCTAGCCCCTCGCTTGTAATGTTTTGCAGAATCCCGGTCGTGTCGGCCCGTACGTCTCGGTGCGGACATTATATACGTCTATAACGTTATATATCCTAACCTAAGGCAACCTAACATCTCGGATGTAGTCTTTCACAACATTCCTGACTGGTCGGCCCCACTTCTCGGTGGGAACATTATATACGTTTATAACGAAGTATAACCTAACTTAACCCATCTAGACCCTCGCTTGTAATGTTTTACAGAATCCCGGTCGTGTCGTCCCGTACGTCCCGGTGCGGACATTATATACGTCTATAACTTTATATATCCTAACCTAAGGCAACATAACCTCTCGGATGTAGAATTTTCAAAACAGTCTTGGCTGGACGGACCCTACTTCTCGGTGTGCACAATATATACTTCTATATCGTAATATAACCTACCCTAACCCATCTAGACCCTCGCTGGTAATGTTTTACAAAATCCCGGTCGTGTCGGCCCGTACTTCTCGTTGGGGACATTATTTACGTCTATAACCTTATATATCCTAACCTAAGGGAACATATCATCTCGGATGTAGTATTTCACAACATTCCTGGCTGGTCGGCCCCACTTCTCGGTGGGAACATTATATACCTTTATAACGTAATATAACCTAACCTAACCCATCTAGCCCCTCGCTTGTAATGTTTTACAGAATCCCGGTCGCGTCGTCCCGTACGTCCCGGTGCGGACATTATATACGTCTGTAACGTTATATATCCTAACCTAAGGGAACCTAACATCTCGGATGTAGTATTTCACAACATTCCTGGCTGGTCGGCCCCACTTCTCGGTGGGAACATTATATACATTTATAACGTAATATAACCTAACCTAACCCATCTAGCCCCTCGCTTGTAATGTTTTACAGAATCCCGGTCGTGTCGTCCCGTACGTCCCGGTGGGGACATTATATACGTCTGTAACGTTATATATCCTAACCTAAGGGAACCTAACTTCACGGATGTAGTATTTCACAACATTCCTGGCTGGTCGGCCCCACTTCTCGGTGGGAACATTATATACGTTTATAACGTAGTATAACCTAACCTAACCCATCTAGACCCTCGCTGTTAATGTTTCACAAAATCCCGGTCGTGTCGGCCCGTACTTTTCCGTGGGGACATTATATACGTCTATAATTTTTTATATCCTAACCTAAGGCAACTTAACATCTCGAATGTAGTATTTTCCAACATTCCTGGCGGGTCGGCCCCTACTTCTCGGTGGGCACATTATATACGTCTATATCGTAATATAACCTAACCTAACCCATCTAGACCCTCGCTGGTAATGTTTTACAGAATCCCGGTCGTGTCGTCTCGTACGTCTCGGTGCGGACATTATATACGTCTATAACGTTATATATCCTAACCTAGGGGAACCTAACATCTCGGATGTAGTATTTCACAACATTCCTGGCGGGTCGGCCCCACTTCTCGGTGGGAACATTATATACGTTTATAACGTAGTATAACCTAACCTAACCCATCTAGCCCCTCGCTGGTTATGTTTTACAAAATCCCAGTCGTGTCGGCCCGTACTTTTCCGTGTGGACATTATATACGTCTATAATTTTATATATCCTAACCTAAGGCAACTTAACATCTCGGATGTAGTATTTTCCAACATTCCTGGCGGGTCAGTCCCTACTTCTCGGTGGGCACATTATATACGTCTATATCGTAATATAACCTAACCTAACCCACCTAGACCCTCGCTGGTAATGTTTTACAAAATCCCGGTCGTGTCGGCCCGTACTTCTCGGTGGGGACATTATTTACGTCTATAACGTTATATATCCTAATCTAAGGGAACCTATCATCTCGGATGTAGTATTTCACAACATTCCTGGCTGGTCGGCCCCACTTCTCGGTGGGAACATTATATACATTTATAACGTAATATAACCTAACCTAACCCATCTAGCCCCTCGCTTGTAATGTTTTACAGAATCCCGGTCGTGTCGTCCCGTACGTCCCGGTGGGGACATTATATACGTCTGTAACGTTATATATCCTAACCTAAGGGAACCTAACTTCACGGATGTAGTATTTCACAACATTCCTGGCTGGTCGGCCCCACTTCTCGGTGGGAACATTATATACGTTTATAACGTAGTATAACCTAACCTAACCCATCTAGCCCCTCGCTTGTAATGTTTTGCAGAATCCCGGTCGTGTCGGCCCGTACGTCTCGGTGCGGACATTATATACGTCTATAACGTTATATATCCTAACCTAAGGCAACCTAACATCTCGGATGTAGTATTTCACAACATTCCTGGCTGGTCGGCCCCACTTCTCGGTGGGAACATTATATACATTTATAACGTAATATAACCTAACCTAACCCATCTAGCCCCTCGCTTGTAATGTTTTACAGAATCCCGGTCGTGTCGTCCCGTACGTCCCGGTGGGGACATTATATACGTCTGTAACGTTATATATCCTAACCTAAGGGAACCTAACTTCACGGATGTAGTATTTCACAACATTCCTGGCTGGTCGGCCCCACTTCTCGGTGGGAACATTATATACGTTTATAACGTAGTATAACCTAACCTAACCCATCTAGCCCCTCGCTTGTAATGTTTTGCAGAATCCCGGTCGTGTCGGGCCGTACGTCTCGGTGCGGACATTATATACGTCTATAACGTTATATATCCTAACCTAAGGCAACCTAACATCTCGGATGTAGTATTTCACAACATTCCTGGCTGGTCGGCCCCACTTCTCGGTGGGAACATTATATACGTTTATAACGAAGTAGAACCTAACCTAACCCATCTAGACCCTCGCTTGTAATGTTTTACAGAATCCCGTTCGTGTCGTCCCGTACGTCTCGGTGCGGACATTATATACATCTATAACGTTATATATCCTAACCAAAGGCAACCTAACATCTCGAATGTAGTATTTCACAACATTTCTGGCGGGTCGGCCCCACTTCTCGGTGGGAACATTATATACGTTTATAACATAATATAACCTAACCTAACCTATCTAGCCCCTCGCTGGTAATGTTTTACAGAATCCCGGTCGTGTCGGCCCGTACGTCTCGGTGCGGACATTATATACGTCTATAACGTTATATATCCTAACCTAAGGGAACCTAACATCTCGGATGTAGTATTTTACAACATTCCTGGCGGGTCGGCCCCTACTTCTCGGTGGGCACATTATATACGTCTATATCGTAATATAACCTAACCTAACCCATCTAGACCCTCGCTGGTAATGTTTTACAAAATCCCGGTCGTGTCGGCCCGTACTTCTCCGTGGGGACATTATATACGTCTATATCGTTATATATCCTAACCTAAGGCAACTTAACATCTCCGATGTAGTATTTTCCAACATTCCTAGCGGGTCGGCCCCTACTTCTCGGTGGGCACATTATATACGTCTATATCGTAATATAACCTAACCCAACCCATCTAGACCCTCGCTGGTAATGTTTTACAGAATCCCGGTCGTGTCGTCTCGTACGTCTCGGTGCGGACATTATATACGTCCATAACGTTATATATCCTAACCCAAGGGAACCTAACATCTCGGATGTAGTATTTCACAAAATTCCTGGCTGGTCGGCCCCACTTCTCGGTGGGAACATTATATACGTTTATAACGTAGTATAACCTAACATAACCCATCTAGCCCCTCGCTTGTAATGTTTTACAGAATCCCGGTCGTGTCGTCTCGTACGTCTCGGTGCGGACATTATTTACGTCTATAACGTTATATATCCTAACCTAAGGGAACCTAACATTTCGGATGTTGTATTTCACAACATTCCTGGCAGGTCGGCGACTACTTCTCGGTGGGCACATTATATACGTCTATATCGTAATATAACCTAACCTAACCCATCTAGACCCTCGCTGGTAATGTTTTACAAAATCCCGGTCGTGTCGGCCCGTACTTCTCGGTGCGGACATTATATACGTCTATAACGTTATATATCCTAACCTAAGGCAACTTAACCTCTCGGATGTAGTATTTTCCAACAGTCTTGGCGGGTCGGACCCTACTTCTCGGTGGGCACATTATATACGTCTATATCGTAATATAACCTAACCTAACCCACCTAGACCCTCGCTGGTAATGTTTTACAAAATCCCGGTCCTGTCGGCCCGTACTTCTCGGTGGGGACATTATTTACGTCTATAACGTTATATATCCTAACCTAAGGGAACCTATCATCTCGGATGTAGTATTTCACAACATTCCTGGCTGGTCGGCCCCACTTCTCGGTGGGAACATTATATACATTTATAACGTAATATAACCTAACCTAACCCATCTAGCCCCTCGCTTGTAATGTTTTACAGAATCCCGGTCGTGTCGTCCCGTACGTCCCGGTGGGGACATTATATACGTCTGTAACGTTATATATCCTAACCTAAGGGAACCTAACTTCACGGATGTAGTATTTCACAACATTCCTGGCTGGTCGGCCCCACTTCTCGGTGGGAACATTATATACGTTTATAACGTAGTATAAGCTAACCTAACCCATCTAGCCCCTCGCTTGTAATGTTTTGCAGAATCCCGGTCGTGTCGGCCCGTACGTCTCGGTGCGGACATTATATACGTCTATAACGTTATATATCCTAACCTAAGGCAACCTAACATCTCGGATGTAGTATTTCACAACATTCCTGGCTGGTCGGCCCCACTTCTCGGTGGGAACATTATATACATTTATAACGTAATATAACCTAACCTAACCCATCTAGCCCCTCGCTTGTAATGTTTTACAGAATCCCGGTCGTGTCGTCCCGTACGTCCCGGTGGGGACATTATATACGTCTGTAACGTTATATATCCTAACCTAAGGGAACCTAACTTCACGGATGTAGTATTTCACAACATTCCTGGCTGGTCGGCCCCACTTCTCGGTGGGAACATTATATACGTTTATAACGTAGTATAACCTAACCTAACCCATCTAGCCCCTCGCTTGTAATGTTTTGCAGAATCCCGGTCGTGTCGGGCCGTACGTCTCGGTGCGGACATTATATACGTCTATAACGTTATATATCCTAACCTAAGGGAACCTAACATCTCGGATGTAGTATTTTACAACATTCCTGGCGGGTCGGCCCCTACTTCTCGGTGGGCACATTATATACGTCTATATCGTAATATAACCTAACCTAACCCATCTAGACCCTCGCTGGTAATGTTTTACAAAATCCCGGTCGTGTCGGCCCGTACTTCTCCGTGGGGACATTATATACCTCTATATCGTTATATATCCTAACCTAAGGCAACTTAACATCTCCGATGTAGTGTTTTCCAACATTCCTAGCGGGTCGGCCCCTACTTCTCGGTGGGCACATTATATACGTCTATATCGTAATATAACCTAACCCAACCCATCTAGACCCTCGCTGGTAATGTTTTACAGAATCCCGGTCGTGTCGTTTCGTACGTCTCGGTGCGGACATTATATACGTCTATAACGTTATATATCCTAACCTAAGGGAACCTAACATCTCGGATGTAGTATTTCACAAAATTCCTGGCTGGTCGGCCCCACTTCTCGGTGGGAACATTATATACGTTTATAACGTAGTATAACCTAACATAACCCATCTAGCCCCTCGCTTGTAATGTTTTACAGAATCCCGGTCGTGTCGTCTCGTACGTCTCGGTGCGGACATTATTTACGTCTATAACGTTATATATCCTAACCTAAGGGAACCTAACATTTCGGATGTTGTATTTCACAACATTCCTGGCAGGTCGGCGACTACTTCTCGGTGGGCACATTATATACGTCTATATCGTAATATAACCTAACCTAACCCATCTAGACCCTCGCTGGTAATGTTTTACAAAATCCCGGTCGTGTCGGCCCGTACTTCTCGGTGCGGACATTATATACGTCTATAACGTTATATATCCTAACCTAAGGCAACTTAACCTCTCGGATGTAGTATTTTCCAACAGTCTTGGCGGGTCGGACCCTACTTCTCGGTGGGCACATTATATACGTCTATATCGTAATATAACCTAACCTAACCCATCTAGACCCTCGCTGGTAATGTTTTACAAAATCCCGGTCCTGTCGGCCCGTACTTCTCGGTAGGGCATTATATACGTCTATAACTTTATATATCCTAACCTAAGGGAACCTAACATCTCGGATGCAGTATTTAACAACATTCCTGGCTGGTCGGCCCCACTTCTCGGTGGGAACATTATATACGTTTATAACGTAATATAACCTAACCTAACCCATCTAGCCGCTCGCTTGTAATGTTTTACAGAATCCCGGTCGTGTCGTACCGTACGTCTCGGTGCGGACATTATATACGTCTACAACGTTATATATCCTAACCAAAGGCAACTTAACATCTCGGATGTAGTATTTTCGAACATTCCTGGCGGGTCGGACCCTACTTCTCGGTGGGTACATTATATACGTCTATATCGTAATATAACCTAAACTAACCCATCTAGACCCTCGCTTGTAATGTTTTCCAAAATCCCGGTCATGTCGGGCCGTACTTTTCCGTGGGGACATTTTATACGTCTATAATTTTATATATCCTAACCTAAGGCAACTTAACATCTCGATTGTAGTATTTTCCAACATTCCTGGCGGGTCGGACCCTACTTCTCGGTGGGCACATTATATACGTCTATATCGTGATATAACCTAACCTAACCCATCTAGCCCCTCGCTGGTTATGTTTTACAAAATCCCAGTCGTGTCGGCCCGTACTTTTCCGTGTGGACATTATATACGTCTGTAACGTTATATATCCTAACCTAAGGGAACCTAACTTCACGGATGTAGTATTTCACAACATTCCTGGCTGGTCGGCCCCACTTCTCGGTGGGAACATTATATACGTTTATAACGTAGTATAACCTAACCTAACCCATCTAGCCCATCGCTTGTAATGTTTTGCAGAATCCCGGTCCTGTCGGCCCGTACGTCTCGGTGCGGACATTATATACGTCTATAACGTTATATATCCTAACCTAAGGCAACCTAACATCTCGGATGTAGTATTTCACAACATTCCTGGCTGGTCGGCCCCACTTCTCGGTGGGAACATTATATACGTTTATAACGAAGTAGAACCTAACCTAACCCATCTAGACCCTCGCTTGTAATGTTTTACAGAATTCCGTTCGTGTCGTCCCGTACGTCTCGGTGCGGACATTATATACATCTATAACGTTATATATCCTAACCAAAGGCAGCCTAACATCTCGAATGTAGTATTTCACAACATTCCTGGCGGGTCGGCCCCACTTCTCGGTGGGAACATTATATACGTTTATAACATAATATAACCTAACCTAACCCATCTAGCCCCTCGCTGGTAATGTTTTACAGAATCCCGGTCGTGTCGGCCCGTACGTCTCGGTGCGGACATTATATACGTCTATAACGTTATATATCCTAACCAAAGGCAACCTTACATCTCGAATGTAGTATTTCACAACATTCCTGGCGGGTCGGCCCCTACTTCTCGGTGGGCACATTATATACGTCTATATCGTAATATAACCTAACCTAACCCATCTAGAACCTCGCTGGTAATGTTTTACAGAATCCCGGTCGTGTCGTCCCGTACGTCTCGGTGCGGACATTATATACGTCTATAACGTTATATATCCTAACCTAAGGCAACTTAACCTCTCGGATGTAGTATTTTCCAACAGTCTTGGCGGGTCGGACCCTACTTCTCGGTGGGCACATTATATACGTCTATATCGTAATATAACCTAACCTAACCCATCGAGACCCTCGCTGTTAATGTTTTACAAAATCCCGGTCGTGTCGGCCCGTACTTTCCCGTGGGGACATTATATACGTCTATAATTTTTTATATCCTAACCTAAGGCAACTTAACATCTCGAATGTAGTATTTTCCAACATTCCTGGCGGGTCGGCCCCTACTTCTCGGTGGGCACATTATATACGTCTATATCGTAATATAACCTAACCTAACCCATCTAGACCCTCGCTGGTAATGTTTTACAGAATCCCGGTCGTGTCGTCTCGTACGTCTCGGTGCGGACATTATATACGTCTATAACGTTATATATCCTAACCTAGGGGAACCTAACATCTCGGATGTAGTATTTCACAACATTCCTGGCGGGTCGGCCCCACTTCTCGGTGGGAACATTATATACGTTTATAACGTAATATAACCTAACCTAACCCATCTAGCCCCTCGCTGGTTATGTTTTACAAAATCCCAGTCGTGTCGGCCCGTACTTTTCCGTGTGGACATTATATACGTCTATAATTTTATATATCCTAACCTAAGGCAACTTAACATCTCGGATGTAGTATTTTCCAACATTCCTGGCGGGTCAGTCCCTACTTCTCGGTGGGCACATTATATACGTCTATATCGTTATATAACCTAACCTAACCCATCTAGACCCTCGCTGGTAATGTTTTACAGAATCCCGGTCGTGTCGTCTCGTAGGTCTCGGTGCGGACATTACATACGTCTATATCGTTATATATCCTAACCTAAGGCAACCTAACATCTCGGATGTAGTATTTTCCAACATCCCTGGCGGGGCGGCCGCTACTTCTCGGTGGGAACATTATGTACGTCTATATCGTAATATAACCTAACCTAACCCACCTAGACCCTCGCTGGTAATGTTTTACAAAATCCCGGTCGTGTCGGCCCGTACTTCTCGGTGGGGACATTATTTACGTCTATAACGTTATATATCCTAACCTAAGGGAACCTATCATCTCGGATGTAGTATTTCACATCATTCCTGGCTGGTCGGCCCCACTTCTCGGTGGGAACATTATATACGTTTATAACGTAATATAACCTAACCTAACCCATCTAGCCGCTCGCTTGTAATGTTTTACAGAATCCCGGTCGTGTCGTCTCGTACGTCTCGGTGCGGACATTATATACGTCTATAACGTTATATATCCTAACCTAGGGGAACCTAACATCTCGGATGTAGTATTTCACAACATTCCTGGCGGGTCGGCCCCACTTCTCGGTGGGAACATTATATACGTTTATAACGTAATATAACCTAACCTAACCCACCTAGCCCCTCGCTTGTAATGTTTTACAGAATCCCGGTCGTGTCGGCCCGTACGTCTCGGTGCGGACATTATGTACGTCTATAACGTTATATATCCTAACCTAAGGCAACTTAACCTCTCGGATGTAGTATTTTCCAACAGTCTTGGCGGGTCGGACCCTACTTCTCGGTGGGCACATTATATACGTCTATATCGTAATATAACCTAACCTAACCCATCTAGACCCTCGCTGTTAATGTTTTACAAAATCCCGGTCGTGTCGGCCCGTACTTTTCCGTGGGGACATTATATACGTCTATAATTTTTTATATCCTAACCTAAGGCAACTTAACATCTCGAATGTAGTATTTTCCAACATTCCTGGCGGGTCGGCCCCTACTTCTCGGTGGGCACATTATATACGTCTATATCGTAATATAACCTAACCTAACCCATCTAGACCCTCGCTGGTAATGTTTTACAGAATCCCGGTCGTGTCGTCTCGTACGTCTCGGTGCGGACATTATATACGTCTATAACGTTATATATCCTAACCTAGGGGAACCTAACATCTCGGATGTAGTATTTCACAACATTCCTGGCGGGTCGGCCCCACTTCTCGGTGGGAACATTATATACGTTTATAACGTAATATAACCTAACCTAACCCATCTAGCCCCTCGCTGGTAATGTTTTACAGAATCCCGGTCGTGTCGGCCCGTACGTCTCGGTGCGGACATTATATACGTCTATAACGTTATATATCCTAACCTAAGGGAACCTAACATCTCGGATGTAGTATTTTACAACATTCCTGGCTGGTCGGCCCCACTTCTCGGTGGGAACATTATATACGTTTATAACGAAGTATAACCTAACCTAACCCATCTAGACCCTCGCTTGTAATGTTTTACAGAATCCCGGTCGTGTCGTCCCGTACGTCTCGGTGCGGACATTATATACGTCTATAACGTTATATATCCTAACCAAAGGCAACCTAACATCTCGAATGTAGTATTTCACAACATTCCTGGCGGGTCGGCCCCACTTCTCGGTGGGAACATTATTTACGTCTATAACGTAATATAACCTAACCTAACCCATCTAGAACCTCGCAGGTAATGTTTTACAAAATCCCGGTCGTGTCGGCCCGTACTTCTCCGTGGGGACATTATATACGTCTATATCGTTATATATCCTAACCTAAGGCAACCTAACATCTCGGATGTAGTATTTTCCAACATTCCTGGCGGGTCGGCCCCTACTTCTCGGTGGGCACATTATATACGTCTATATCGTAAAATAACCTAACCTAACCCAACTAGACCCTCGCTGGTAATGTTTTACAGAATCCCGGTCGTGTCGTCTCGTACGTCTCGGTGCGGATATTATATACGTCTATAACGTTATATATTCTAACCTAAGGCAACTTAACATCTCCGATGTAGTATTTTCCAACATTCCTGGCGGGTCGGCCCCTACTTCTCGGTGGGCACATTATATACGTCTATAACGTAATATAACATAACCTAACCCATCTAGCCCCTAGCTGGGAATGTTTTACAGAATCCCGGTCGTGTCGTCCCGTACGTCTCGGTGCGGACATTATGTACGTCTATAACGTTATATATCCTAACCTAAGGGAACCTAACATTTCGGATGTAGTATTTCACAACAATCCTGGCAGGTCGGCCCCTACTTCTCGGTGGGCACATTACATACGTCTATATCGTAATATAACCTAACCTAACCCAGCTAGACCCTCGCAGGTAATGTTTTACAAAATCCTGGTCGTGTCGGCCCGTACTTCTCCGTGGCGACATTATATACGTCTATATCGTTATATATCCTAACCTGAGGCAACCTAACATCTCGGATGTAGTATTTTCCAACATTCCTGGCGGGTCGGCCCCTACTTCTCGGTGGGCACATTATATACGTCTATATCGTAATATAACCTAACATAACCCATCTAGACCCTCGCTGGTAATGTTTTACAAAATCCCGGTCGTGTCGGCTCGTACTTCACGGTGGGGACATTATTTACGTCTATAACGTTATATATCCTAACCTAAGGGAACCTAACATCTCGGATGTAGTAATTCACAACATTCCTGGCGGGGCGGCGCCAATTCTCGGTGGGAACATTATATACGTCTACAACGTAATATAACCTAACCTAACCCATCTAGCCCCCAGCTGGGAATGTTTTACAGAATCCCGGTCGTGTCGTCCCGTACGTCTCGGTGCGGACATTATATACGTCTATAACGTTATATATCCTAACCTAAGGCAACTTAACCTCTCGGATGTAGTATTTTCCAACAGTCTTGGCGGGTCGGACCCTACTTCTCGGTGGGCACAATATATACTTCTATATCGTAATATAACCTAACCCAACCCATCTAGACCCTCGCTGGTAATGTTTTACAGAATCCCGGTCGTGTCGTCTCGTAGGTCTCGGTGCGGACATTATATACGTCTATATCGTTATATATCCTAACCTAAGGCAACCTAACATCTCGGATGTATTATTTTCCAACATCCCTGGCGGGGCGGCCGCTACTTCTCGGTGGGAACATTATATACGTCTATATCGTAATATAACCTAACCTAACCCACCTAGACCCTCGCTTGTAATGTTTTACAGAATCCCGGTCGTGTCGTCCCGTACGTCTCGGTGCGGACATTATATACGTCTATAACGTTATATATCCTAACCAAAGGCAACCTAACATCTCGAATGTAGTATTTCACAACATTCCTGGCGGGTCGGCCCCACTTCTCGGTGGGAACATTATTTACGTCTATAACGTAATATAACCTAACCTAACCCATCTAGAACCTCGCAGGTAATGTTTTACAAAATCCCGGTCGTGTCGGCCCGTACTTCTCCGTGGGGACATTATATACGTCTATATCGTTATATATCCTAACCTAAGGCAACCTAACATCTCGGATGTAGTATTTTCCAACATTCCTGGCGGGTCGGCCCCTACTTCTCGGTGGGCACATTATATACGTCTATATCGTAAAATAACCTAACCTAACCCAACTAGACCCTCGCTGGTAATGTTTTACAGAATCCCGGTCGTGTCGTCTCGTACGTCTCGGTGCGGATATTATATACGTCTATAACGTTATATATTCTAACCTAAGGCAACTTAACATCTCCGATGTAGTATTTTCCAACATTCCTGGCGGGTCGGCCCCTACTTCTCGGTGGGCACATTATATACGTCTATAACGTAATATAACATAACCTAACCCATCTAGCCCCTAGCTGGGAATGTTTTACAGAATCCCGGTCGTGTCGTCCCGTACGTCTCGGTGCGGACATTATGTACGTCTATAACGTTATATATCCTAACCTAAGGGAACCTAACATTTCGGATGTAGTATTTCACAACAATCCTGGCAGGTCGGCCCCTACTTCTCGGTGGGCACATTACATACGTCTATATCGTAATATAACCTAACCTAACCCAGCTAGACCCTCGCAGGTAATGTTTTACAAAATCCTGGTCGTGTCGGCCCGTACTTCTCCGTGGCGACATTATATACGTCTATATCGTTATATATCCTAACCTGAGGCAACCTAACATCTCGGATGTAGTATTTTCCAACATTCCTGGCGGGTCGGCCCCTACTTCTCGGTGGGCACATTATATACGTCTATATCGTAATATAACCTAACATAACCCATCTAGACCCTCGCTGGTAATGTTTTACAAAATCCCGGTCGTGTCGGCTCGTACTTCACGGTGGGGACATTATTTACGTCTATAACGTTATATATCCTAACCTAAGGGAACCTAACATCTCGGATGTAGTAATTCACAACATTCCTGGCGGGGCGGCGCCAATTCTCGGTGGGAACATTATATACGTCTACAACGTAATATAACCTAACCTAACCCATCTAGCCCCCAGCTGGGAATGTTTTACAGAATCCCGGTCGTGTCGTCCCGTACGTCTCGGTGCGGACATTATATACGTCTATAACGTTATATATCCTAACCTAAGGCAACTTAACCTCTCGGATGTAGTATTTTCCAACAGTCTTGGCGGGTCGGACCCTACTTCTCGGTGGGCACAATATATACTTCTATATCGTAATATAACCTAACCCAACCCATCTAGACCCTCGCTGGTAATGTTTTACAGAATCCCGGTCGTGTCGTCTCGTAGGTCTCGGTGCGGACATTATATACGTCTATATCGTTATATATCCTAACCTAAGGCAACCTAACATCTCGGATGTATTATTTTCCAACATCCCTGGCGGGGCGGCCGCTACTTCTCGGTGGGAACATTATATACGTCTATATCGTAATATAACCTAACCTAACCCACCTAGACCCTCGCTTGTAATGTTTTACAGAATCCCGGTCGTGTCGTCCCGTACGTCTCGGTGCGGACATTATATACGTCTATAACGTTATATATCCTAACCAAAGGCAACCTAACATCTCGAATGTAGTATTTCACAACATTCCTGGCGGGTCGGCCCCACTTCTCGGTGGGAACATTATTTACGTCTATAACGTAATATAACCTAACCTAACCCATCTAGAACCTCGCAGGTAATGTTTTACAAAATCCCGGTCGTGTCGGCCCGTACTTCTCCGTGGGGACATTATATACGTCTATATCGTTATATATCCTAACCTGAGGCAACCTAACATCTCGGATGTAGTATTTTCCAACATTCCTGGCGGGTCGGCCCCTACTTCTCGGTGGGCACATTATATACGTCTATATCGTAATATAACCTAACATAACCCATCTAGACCCTCGCTGGTAATGTTTTACAAAATCCCGGTCGTGTCGGCTCGTACTTCACGGTGGGGACATTATTTACGTCTATAACGTTATATATCCTAACCTAAGGGAACCTAACATCTCGGATGTAGTAATTCACAACATTCCTGGCGGGGCGGCGCCAATTCTCGGTGGGAACATTATATACGTCTACAACGTAATATAACCTAACCTAACCCATCTAGCCCCCAGCTGGGAATGTTTTACAGAATCCCGGTCGTGTCGTCCCGTACGTCTCGGTGCGGACATTATATACGTCTATAACGTTATATATCCTAACCTAAGGCACCTTAACCTCTCGGATGTAGTATTTTCCAACAGTCTTGGCGGGTCGGACCCTACTTCTCGGTGGGCACAATATATACTTCTATATCGTAATATAACCTAACCCAACCCATCTAGACCCTCGCTGTTAATGTTTTACAAAATCCCGGTCGTGTCGTTCCGTACTTTTCCGTGGGGACATTATATACGTCTATAATTTTATATATCCTAACCTAAGGCAACATAACATCTCGGATGTAGTGTTTTCCAACATTCCTGGCGGGTCAGTCCCTACTTCTCGGTGGGCACATTATATACGTCTATATCGTAATATAACCTAACCTAACCCATCTAGACCCTCGCTGGTAATGTTTTACAGAATCCCGGTCGTGTCGTCTCGTAGGTCTCGGTGCGGACATTATATACGTCTATATCGTTATATATCCTAACCTAAGGCAACCTAACATCTCGGATGTAGTATTTTCCAACATCCCTGGCGGGGCGGCCGCTACTTCTCGGTGGGAACATTATATACGTCTATATCGTAATATAACCTAACCTAACCCACCTAGACCCTCGCTGGTAATGTTTTACAAAATCCCGGTCGTGTCGGCCCGTACTTCTCGGTGGGGACATTATTTACGTCTATAACGTTATATATCCTAACCTAAGGGAACCTATCATCTCGGATGTAGTATTTCACAACATTCCTGGCTGGTCGGCCCCACTTCTCGGTGGGAACATTATATACGTTTATAACGTAATATAACCTAACCTAACCCATCTAGCCCCTCGCTTGTAATGTTTTACAGAATCCCGGTCGCGTCGTCCCGTACGTCCCGGTGCGGACATTATATACGTCTGTAACGTTATATATCTTAACCAAAGGCAACCTAACATCTCGGATGTAGTATTTCACAACATTCCTGTCTGGTCGGCCCCACTTCTCGGTGGGAAAATTATTTACGTCTATAACGTAATATAACCTAACCTAACCCATCTAGACCCTCGCTGGTAATGTTTTACAGAATCCCGGTCGTGTCGTCCCGTACGTCTCGGTGCGGATATTATATACTTCTATAACGTTATATATCCTAACCAAAGGCAACCTAACATCTCGAATGTAGTACTTCACAACATTCCTGGCGGGTCGGCCCCAATTCTCGGTGGGAACATTATTTACGTCTATGACGTAATATAACCTAACCTAACCCATCTAGACCCTCGCTGGTAATGTTTTACAGAATCCCGGTCGTGTCGTCTCGTACGCCTCGGTGCGGACATTATATACGTCTATAACGTTATATATCCTAACCAAAGGCAACCTAACATCTCGAATGTAGTATTTCACAACATTCCTGGCGGGTCGGCCCCACTTCTCGGTGGGAACATTATTTACGTCTATAACGTAATATAACCTAACCTAGTCCATCTAGACCCTCGCTGGTAATGTTTTACAAAATCCCGGTCGTGTCGGCCCGTACTTCTCCGTGGGGACATTATATACGTCTATATCGTTATATATCCTAACCTAAGGCAACTTAACATCTCCGATGTAGTATTTTCCAACATTCCTGGCGGGTCGGCCCCTACTTCTAGGTGGGCACATTATATACGTCTATATCGTAATATAACCTAACCTAACCCATCTAGACCCTCGCTGGTAATGTTTTACAGAATCCCGGTCGTGTCGTCTCGTACGTCTCGGTGCGGACATTATATACGTCTATAACGTTATATATCCTAACCTAAGGGAACCTAACATCTCGGATGTAGTATTTCACAACATTCCTGGCGGGTCGGCCCCTACTTCTCGGTGGGCACATTATATACGTCTATATCGTAATATAACCTAACCTAACCCATATAGACCCTCGCTGGTAATGTTTTACAGAATCCCCGTCGTGTCGTCTCGTACGTCTCGGTGCGGATATTATATACATCTATAACGTTATATATCCTAACCTAAGGGAACCTAACATCTCGGATGTAGTATTTTCCAACATTCCTGGCGGGTCGGCCCCTACTTCTCGGTGGGCACATTATATACGTCTGTAACGTAATATAACCTAACCTAACCCATCTAGACCCTCGCTGGTAATGTTTTACAGAATCCCGGTCATGTCGGGCCGTACTTTTCCGTGGGGACATTTTATACGTCTATAATTTTATATATCCTAACCTAAGGCAACCTAACATCTCGGATGTAGTATTTTCCAACATTCCTGGCGGGTCGGCCCCTACTTCTCGGTGGGCACATTATATACGTCTATATCGTAATATAACCTAACCTAACCCATCTAGACCGTCGCTGGTAATGTTTTACAAAATCCCGGTCGTGTCGGCCCGTACTTCTCCGTGCGGACATTATATACGTCTATATCGTTATATATCCTAACCTAAGGCAACTTAACATCTCCGATGTAGTATTTTCCAACATTCCTGGCGGGTCGGCCCCTACTTCTCGGTGGGCACATTATATACGTCTATATCGTAATATAACCTAACCTAACCCATCTAGACCCTCGCTGGTAATGTTTTACAAAATCCCGGTCGTGTCGGCTCGTACTTCTCGGTGGGGACATTATTTACGTCTATAACGTTATATATCCTAACCTAAGGGAACCTAACATCTCGGATGTAGTATTTCACAACATTCCTGGCGGGTCGGCCCCTACTTCTCGGTGGGCACATTATATACGTCTATATCGTAATATAACCTAACCTAACCCATCTAGACCCTCGCTGGTAATGTTTTACAGAATCCCGGTCGTGTCGTCTCGTACGTCTCGGTACGGATATTATATACGTCTATAACGTTATATATCCTAACCTAAGGGAACCTAACATCTCGGATGTAGTATTTTCCAACATTCCTGGCGGGTCGGCCCCTACTTCTCGGTGGGCACATTATATACGTCTGTAACGTAACATAACCTAACCTAACCCATCTAGACCCTCGCTGGTAATGTTTTACAGAATCCCGGTCGAGTCGTCGCGTACGTCTCGGTGCGGACATTATATACGTCTATAACGTTCTATATCCTAACCTAAGGCAACTTAACCTCTCGGATGTAGCATTTTCCAACAGTCTTGGCGGGTCGGACCCTACTTCTCGGTGGGCACATTATATACGTCTATATCGTAATATAACCTAACCTAACCCATCTAGACCCTCGCTGGTAATGTTTTACAGTATCCCGATCGTGTCGTCTCGTACGTCTCGGTGCGGACATTATATACGTCTATAACGTTATATATCCTAACCTGAGGGAACCTAACATCTCGGATGTAGTATTTCACAACATTCCTGGCGGGTCGGCCCCTACTTCTCGGTGGGCACATTATATACGTCTATATCGTAATATAACCTAACCTAACCCATCTAGACCCTCGCTGGTAATGTTTTACATAATCCCGGTCGTGTCGTCTCGTACGTCTCGGTGCGGATATTATATACGTCTATAACGTTATATATCCTAACCTAAGGGAACCTAACATCTCGGATGTAGTATTTCACAACATTCCTGTCGGGTCGGCCCCTACTTCTCTGTGGGCACATTATATACGTCTGTAACGTAATATAACCTAACCTAAGCCACCTACACCCTCGCTTGTAATGTTTCACAGAATCCCGTTCGTCTCTTCCCGTACGTCTCGAAGCCGGACATTATATACGTCTATAAAGTTATATATCCTAACCAAAGGCAACCTAACATCTCGAATGTAGTATTTCACAACATTCCTGGCGGGTCGGCCCCACTTCTCGGTGGGAACATTATTTACGTCTATAACGTAATATAACCTAACCTAATCCATCTAGACCCTCGCTGGTAATGTTTCACAAAATCCCAGTCGTGTCGGCCCGTACTTCTCTGTGGGGACATTATATACGTCTATATCGTTATATATCCTAACCTAAGGCAACCTAACAGCTCGCATGTAGTATTTTCCAACATTCCTGGCGGGTCGGCCCCTACTTCTCGGTGGGCACATTACATACGTCTATATCGTAATATAACCTAACCTAACCCATCTAGACCCTCGCAGGTAATGTTTTACAAAATCCCGGTCGTGTCGGCCCGTACTTCTCCGTGGGGACATTATACACGTCTATATCGTTATATATCCTAACCTAAGGCAACCTAACATCTCGGATGTAGTATTTTCCAACATTCCTGGCGGGTCGGCCCCTACTTCTCGGTGGGCACATTATATACGTCTATATCGTAATATAACCTAACCTAACCCATCTAGACCCTCGCTGGTAATGTTTTACAAAATCCCGGTCGTGTCGGCTCGTACTTCTCGGTGGGGACATTATTTACGTCTATAACTTTATATATCCTAACCTAAGGGAACCTAACATCTCGGATGTAGTAGTTCACAACATTCCTGGCGGGGCGGCGCCAATTCTCGGTGGGAACATTATATACGTCTACAACGTAATATAACCTAACCTAACCCATCTAGCCCCCAGCTGGGAATGTTTTACAGAATCCCGGTCGTGTCGTCCCGTACGTCTCGGTGCGGACATTATATACGTCTATAACTTTATATATCCTAACCTAAGGCAACTTAACCTCCCGGATGTAGTATTTTCCAACAGTCTTGGCGGGTCGGACCCTACTTCTCGGTGGGCACAATATATACTTCTATATCGTAATATAACCTAACCCAACCCATCTAGACCCTCGCTGTTAATGTTTTACAAAATCCCGGTCGTGTCGGCCGGTACTTTTCCGTGGGGACATTATATACGTCTATAATTTTATATATCCTAACCTAAGGCAACATAACATATCGAATGTAGTATTTTCCAACATATCTGGCGGGTCGGCCCCTACTTCTCGGTGGGAACATTATATACGTCTATATCGTAATATAACCTAACCTAACCCATCTAGCCCCTCGCTGGTAATGTTTTACAAAATCCCAGTCGTGTCGGCCCGTACTTTTCCGTGGGGACATTATATACGTCTATAATTTTATATATCCTAACCTAAGGCAACTTAACATCTCGGATGTAGTATTTTCCAACATTCCTGGCGGGTCCGTCCCTACTTCTCGGTGGGCACATTATATACGTCTATATCGTAATATAACCTAACCTAACCCATCTAGCCCCTCGCTGGTTATGTTTTACAAAATCCCAGTCGTGTCGGCCCGTACTTTTCCGTGGGTACATTATATACGTCTATAATTTTATATATCCTAACCTAAGGCAACTTAACATCTCGGATGTAGTATTTTCCAACATTCCTGGCGGGTCGGACCCTACTTCTCGGTGGGCACATTATATACGTCTATATCGTAATATAACCTAAACTAACCCATCTAGACCCTCGCTTGTAATGTTTTCCAAAATCCCGGTCATGTCGGGCCGTACTTTTCCGTGGGGACATTTTATACGTGTATAATTTTATATATCCTAACCTAAGGCAACTTAACACCTCGATTGTAGTATTTCACAACATTCCTGGCGGGTCGGCCCCACTTCTCGGTGGGAACATTCTTTTGTCTATAACGTAATATAACCTAACCTAATCCATCTAGACCCTCGCTGGTAATGTTTTACAAAATCCCAGTTGTGTCGGCCCGTACTTCTCTGTGGGGACATTATATACGTCTATATCGTTATATATCCTAACCTAAGGCAACCTAACATCTCGGATGTAGTATTTTCCAACATTCCTGGCGGGTCGGCCCCTACTTCTCGGTGGGCACATTATATACGTCTATATCGTAATATAACCTAACCTAACCCATCTAGACCGTCGCTGGTAATGTTTTACAAAATCCCGGTCGTGTCGGCCCGTACTTCTCCGTGCGGACATTATATACGTCTATATCGTTATATATCCTAACCTAAGGCAACTTAACATCTCCGATGTAGTATTTTCCAACATTCCTGGCGGGTCGGCCCCTACTTCTCGGTGGGCACATTATATACGTCTATATCGTAATATAACCTAACCTAACCCATCTAGACCCTCGCTGGTAATGTTTTACAAAATCCCGGTCGTGTCGGCTCGTACTTCTCGGGGGGGACATTATTTACGTCTATAACTTTATATATCCTAACCTAAGGCAACTTAACATCTCGGATGTAGTATTTTGCAACATTCCTGGCGGGTCGGACCCTACTTCTCGGTGGGCACATTATATACGTCTATATCGTAATATAACCTAAACTAACCCATCTAGACCCTCGCTTGTAATGTTTTCCAAAGTCCCGGTCATGTCGGGCCGTACTTTTCCGTGGGGACATTTTATAGGTCTATAATTTTATATATCCTAACCTAAGGCAACTTAACATCTCGATTGTAGTATTTTCCAACATTCCTGGCGGGTCGGCCCCTACTTCTCGGTGGGCACATTATATACGTCTATATCGTAATATAACCTAACCTAACCCATCTAGACCCTCGCTGGCAATGTTTTACAGAATCCCGGTCGTGTCGTCTCGTACGTCTCGGTGCGGACATTATATACGTCTATAACGTTATATATCCTAATCTAGGGGAACCTAACATCTCGGATGTAGTATTTCACAACATTCCTGGCGGGTCGGCCCCACTTCTCGGTGGGAACATTATTTACGTCTATATCGTAATATAACCAAACCTAACCCATCTAGACCCTCGCTGGTAATGTTTTACAAAATCCCGGTCGTGTCGGCCCGTACTTCTCCGTGGGGACATTATATACGTCCATATCGTTATATATCCTAACCTAAGGCAACTTAACGTCTCCGATGTAGTATTTTCCAACATTCCTGGCGGGTCGGCCGCTACTTCTCGGTGGGCACATTATATACGTTTATATCGTAATATAACCTAACCTAACCCATCCAGCCCCTCGCTTGTAATGTTTTGCAGAATCCCGGTCGTGTCGGCCCGTACGTCTCGGTGCGGACATTATATACGTCTATAACGTTATATATCCTAACCAAAGGCAAGCTAACATCTCGGATGTAGTATTTTCCAACATTCCTGGCGGGGCGGCCGCTACTTCTCGGTGGGAACATTATATACGTCTATATCGTAATATAACCTAACCTAACCCAGCTAGACCCTCGCTGGTAATGTTTTACAAAATGCCGGTCGTGTCGGCCCGTACTTCTCGGTGGGGACATTATTTACGTCTATAACGTTATATATCTTAACCTAAGGGAACCTAACATCTCGAATGTAGTATTTCACAACATTCCTGGCGGGTCGGCCCCACTTCTCGGTGGGAGCATTATTTACGTCTATATCGTAATATAACCAAACCTAACCCATCTAGACCCTCGCTGGTAATGTTTTACAAAATCCCGGTCGTGTCGGCCCGTACTTCTCCGTGGGGACATTATATACGTCTATATCGTTATATATCCTAACCTAAGGCAACTTAACATCTCCGATGTAGTATTTTCCAACATTCCTGGCGGGTCGGCCCCTACTTCTCGGTGGGCACATTATATACGTTTATATCGTAATATAACCTAACCTAACCCATCCAGCCCCTCGCTTGTAATGTTTTGCAGAATCCCGGTCGTGTCGGCCCGTACGTCTCGGTGCGGACATTATATACGTCTATAACGTTATATATCCTAACCTAAGCGAACCTAACATCTCGGATGTAGTATTTCACAACATTCCTGGCTGGTCGGCCCCACTTCTCGGTGGGAACATTATATACGTTTATAACGAAGTATAACTTAACCTAACCCATCTAGACCCTCGCTTGTAATGTTTTACAGAATCCCGGTCGTGTCGTCCCGTACGTCTCGGTGCGGACATTATATACGTCTATAACGTTATATATCCTAACCAAAGACAACCTAACATCTCGGATGTAGTATTTTCCAACATTCCTGGCGGGGCGGCCGCTACTTCTCGGTGGGAACATTATATACGTCTATATCGTAATATAACTTAACCTAACCCAGCTAGACCCTCGCTGGTAATGTTTTACAAAATGCCGGTCGTGTCGGCCCGTACTTCTCCGTGGGGACATTATATACGTCTATAACGCTATATATCCTAACCTAAGGTAACCTAACATCACGGATGTAGTATTTCACAACATTCCTGGCTGGTCGGCCCCACTTCTCGGTGGGAAAATTATATACGTTTATAACGTAGTATAACCTAACCTAACCCATCTAGCCACTCGCTTGTAATGTTTTGCAGAATCCCGGTCGTGTCGTCTCGTACGTCTCGGTGCGGACATTATATACGTCTATAACGTTATATATCCTAACCTAAGGCAACTTAACATCTCCGATGTAGTATTTTCCAACATTCCTGGCGGGTCGGCCCCTACTTCTCGGTGGGCACATAATATACGTCTATATCGTAATATAACCTAACCTAACCCATCTAGACCCTCGCTTGTAATGTTTTGCAGAATCCCGGTCGTGTCGTCCCGTACGTCTCGGTGCGGACATTATATACGTCTATAACGTTATATATCCTAACCAAAGGCAACCTAATATCTCGAATGTAGTATTTCACAACATTCCTGGCGGGTCGGCCGCACTTCTCGGTGGGAACATTATTTACGTCTATAACGTAATATAACCTAACCTAATCCATCTAGAACCTCGCTGGTAATGTTTTACAAAATGCCGGTCGTGTCGGCCCGTACTTCTCGGTGGGGACATTATTTACGTCTATAACGTTATATATCTTAACCTAAGGGAACCTAACATCTCGAATGTAGTATTTCACAACATTCCTGGCGGGTCGGCCCCACTTCTCGGTGGGAGCATTATTTACGTCTATATCGTAATATAACCAAACCTAACCCATCTAGACCCTCGCTGGTAATGTTTTACAAAATCCCGGTCGTGTCGGCCCGTACTTCTCCGTGGGGACATTATATACGTCTATATCGTTATATATCCTAACCTAAGGCAACTTAACATCTCCGATGTAGTATTTTCCAACATTCCTGGCGGGTCGGCCCCTACTTCTCGGTGGGCACATTATATACGTTTATATCGTAATATAACCTAACCTAACCCATCCAGCCCCTCGCTTGTAATGTTTTGCAGAATCCCGGTCGTGTCGGCCCGTACGTCTCGGTGCGGACATTATATACGTCTATAACGTTATATATCCTAACCTAAGCGAACCTAACATCTCGGATGTAGTATTTCACAACATTCCTGGCTGGTCGGCCCCACTTCTCGGTGGGAACATTATATACGTTTATAACGAAGTATAACTTAACCTAACCCATCTAGACCCTCGCTTGTAATGTTTTACAGAATCCCGGTCGTGTCGTCCCGTACGTCTCGGTGCGGACATTATATACGTCTATAACGTTATATATCCTAACCAAAGGCAACCTAACATCTCGGATGTAGTATTTTCCAACATTCCTGGCGGGTCGGCCCCACACTTCGGTGGGAACATTATTTACGTCTATATCGTAATATAACCAAACCTAACCCATCTAGACCCTCGCTGGTAATGTTTTACAAAATCCCGGTCGTGTCGGCCCGTACTTCTCCGTGGTGACATTATATACGTCTATATCGTTATATATCCTAACCTAAGGCAACTTAACATCTCCGATGTAGTATTTTCCAACATTCCTGGCGGGTCGGCCCCTACTTCTCGGTGGGCACATTATATACGTCTATATCGTAATATAACCTAACCTAACCCATCTAGACCCTCGCTTGTAATGTTTTGCAGAATCCCGGTCGTGTCGTCCCGTACTTCTCGGTGCGGACATTATATACGTCTATAACGTTATATATCCTAACCAAAGGCAACCTAATATCTCGAATGTAGTATTTCACAACATTCCTGGCGGGTCGGCCGCACTTCTCGGTGGGAAAATTATATACGTTTATAACGTAGTATAACCTAACCTAACCCATCTAGCCACTCGCTTGTAATGTTTTGCAGAATCCCGGTCGTGTCGGCCCGTACGTCTCCGTGCGGACATTATATACGTCTATAACGTTATATATCCTAACCTAAGGGTACCTAACATCTCGCATGTAGTATTTCACAACATTCCTGGCGGGTCGGCCCCACTTCTCGGTGGGAACATTATATACGTTTATAACGAAGTATAACCTAACCTAACCCATCTAGACCCTCGCTTGTAGTGTTTTACAGAATCCCGGTCGTGTCGTCCCGTACGTCTCGCCGCGGACATTATATACGTCTATAACGTTTTGTATCCTAACCAAAGGCAACCTAACATCTCGAATGTAGTATTTCACAACATTCCTGGCGGGTCGGTCCCACTTCTCGGTGGGAACATTATTTACGTCTATAACGTAATATAACCTAACCTAATCCATCTAGACCCTCGCTTGTAATGTTTTCCAAAATCCCGGTCATGTCGGGCCGTACTTTTCCGTGGGGACATTTTATAAGTCTATAATTTTATATATCCTAACCTAAGGCAACTTAACATCTCGATTGTAGTATTTTCCAACATTCCTGGCGGGTCGGCCCCTACTTCTCGGTGGGCACATTATATACGTCTATATCGTAATATAACCTAACCTAACCCATCTAGACCCTCGCTGGCAATGTTTTACAGAATCCCGGTCGTGTCGTCTCGTACGTCTCGGTGCGGACATTATATACGTCTATATCGTTATATATCCTAACCTAGGGGAACCTAACATCTCGGATGTAGTATTTCACAACATTCCTGGCGGGTCGGCCCCACTTCTCGGTGGGAACATTATATACGTTTATAACGAAGTATAACTTAACCTAACCAATCTAGACCCTCGCTTGTAATGTTTTACAGAATCCCGGTCGTGTCGTCCCGTACGTCTCGGTGCGGACATTATATACGTCTATAACGTTATATATCCTAACCAAAGGCAACCTAACATCTCGGATGTAGTATTTTCCAACATTCCTGGCGGGTCGGCCCCACACTTCGGTGGGAACATTATTTACGTCTATAACGTAATATAACCTAACCTAATCCATCTAGACCCTCGCTGGTAATGTTTTACAAAATCCCGGTCGTGTCGGCCCGTACTTCTCCGTGGGGACATTATATACGTCTATAACGTTATATATCCTAACCTAAGGGAACCTAACATCTCGGATGTAGTATTTTCCAACATTCCTGGCGGGGCGGCCGCTACTTCTTGGTGGGAACATTATATACGTCTATATCGTAATATAACTTAACCTAACCCATCTAGACCCTCGCTGGTAATGTTCTACAAAATCCCGGTCGTGTCGTCTCGTACGTCTCGGTGCGGACATTATATACGTCTATAACGTTATATATCCTAACCTAAGGGAACCTAGCATCACGGATGTAGTATTTCACAACATTCCTGGCTTGTCGGCCCCACTTCTCGGTGGGAAAATTATATACGTTTATAACGTAGTATAACCTAACCTAACCCATCTAGCCCCTCGCTTGTAATGTTTTGCAGAATCCCGGTCGTGTCGGCCCGTACGTCTCCGTGCGGACATTATATACGTCTATAACGTTATATATCCTAACCCAAGGGTACCTAACATCTCGCATGTAGTATTTCACAACATTCCTGGCTGGTCGGCCCCACTTCTCGGTGGGAACATTATTTACGTCTATAACGTAATATAACCTAACCTAATCCATCTAGACCCTCGCTTGTAATGTTTTACAAAATCCCGGTCGTGTCGGCCCGTACTTCTCCGTGGGGACATTATATACGTCTATATCGTTATATATCCTAACCTAAGGCAACCTAACATCTCGGATGTAGTATTTTCCAACATTCCTGGCGGGTCGGCCCCTACTTCTCGGTGGGCACATTATATACGTCTATAACGTAATATAACATAACCTAACCCATCTAGCCCCTAGCTGGGAATGTTTTACAGAATCCCGGTCGTGTCGTCCCGTACGTCTCGGTGCGGACATTATGTACGTCTATAACGTTATATATCCTAACCTAAGGAAACCTAACATTTCGGATGTAGTATTTCACAACAATCCTGGCAGGTCGGCCCCTACTTCTCGGTGGGCACATTACATACGTCTATATCGTAATATAACCTAACCTAACCCAGCTAGACCCTCGCAGGTAATGTTTTACAAAATCCTGGTCGTGTCGGCCCGTACTTCTCCGTGGCGACATTATATACGTCTATATCGTTATATATCCTAACCTGAGGCAACCTAACATCTCGGATGTAGTATTTTCCAACATTCCTGGCGGGTCGGCCCCTACTTCTCGGTGGGCACATTATATACGTCTATATCGTAATATAACCTAACATAACCCATCTAGACCCTCGCTGGTAATGTTTTACAAAATCCCGGTCGTGTCGGCTCGTACTTCACGGTGGGGACATTATTTACGTCTATAACGTTATATATCCTAACCTAAGGGAACCTAACATCTCGGATGTAGTAATTCACAACATTCCTGGCGGGGCGGCGCCAATTCTCGGTGGGAACATTATATACGTCTACAACGTAATATAACCTAACCTAACCCATCTAGCCCCCAGCTGGGAATGTTTTACAGAATCCCGGTCGTGTCGTCCCGTACGTCTCGGTGCGGACATTATATACGTCTATAACGTTATATATCCTAACCTAAGGCAACTTAACCTCTCGGATGTAGTATTTTCCAACAGTCTTGGCGGGTCGGACCCTACTTCTCGGTGGGCACAATATATACTTCTATATCGTAATATAACCTAACCCAACCCATCTAGACCCTCGCTGGTAATGTTTTACAGAATCCCGGTCGTGTCGTCTCGTAGGTCTCGGTGCGGACATTATATACGTCTATATCGTTATATATCCTAACCTAAGGCAACCTAACATCTCGGATGTATTATTTTCCAACATCCCTGGCGGGGCGGCCGCTACTTCTCGGTGGGAACATTATATACGTCTATATCGTAATATAACCTAACCTAACCCACCTAGACCCTCGCTTGTAATGTTTTACAGAATCCCGGTCGTGTCGTCCCGTACGTCTCGGTGCGGACATTATATACGTCTATAACGTTATATATCCTAACCAAAGGCAACCTAACATCTCGAATGTAGTATTTCACAACATTCCTGGCGGGTCGGCCCCACTTCTCGGTGGGAACATTATTTACGTCTATAACGTAATATAACCTAACCTAACCCATCTAGAACCTCGCAGGTAATGTTTTACAAAATCCCGGTCGTGTCGGCCCGTACTTCTCCGTGGGGACATTATATACGTCTATATCGTTATATATCCTAACCTAAGGCAACCTAACATCTCGGATGTAGTATTTTCCAACATTCCTGGCGGGTCGGCCCCTACTTCTCGGTGGGCACATTATATACGTCTATATCGTAAAATAACCTAACCTAACCCAACTAGACCCTCGCTGGTAATGTTTTACAGAATCCCGGTCGTGTCGTCTCGTACGTCTCGGTGCGGATATTATATACGTCTATAACGTTATATATTCTAACCTAAGGCAACTTAACATCTCCGATGTAGTATTTTCCAACATTCCTGGCGGGTCGGCCCCTACTTCTCGGTGGGCACATTATATACGTCTATAACGTAATATAACATAACCTAACCCATCTAGCCCCTAGCTGGGAATGTTTTACAGAATCCCGGTCGTGTCGTCCCGTACGTCTCGGTGCGGACATTATGTACGTCTATAACGTTATATATCCTAACCTAAGGGAACCTAACATTTCGGATGTAGTATTTCACAACAATCCTGGCAGGTCGGCCCCTACTTCTCGGTGGGCACATTACATACGTCTATATCGTAATATAACCTAACCTAACCCAGCTAGACCCTCGCAGGTAATGTTTTACAAAATCCTGGTCGTGTCGGCCCGTACTTCTCCGTGGCGACATTATATACGTCTATATCGTTATATATCCTAACCTGAGGCAACCTAACATCTCGGATGTAGTATTTTCCAACATTCCTGGCGGGTCGGCCCCTACTTCTCGGTGGGCACATTATATACGTCTATATCGTAATATAACCTAACATAACCCATCTAGACCCTCGCTGGTAATGTTTTACAAAATCCCGGTCGTGTCGGCTCGTACTTCACGGTGGGGACATTATTTACGTCTATAACGTTATATATCCTAACCTAAGGGAACCTAACATCTCGGATGTAGTAATTCACAACATTCCTGGCGGGGCGGCGCCAATTCTCGGTGGGAACATTATATACGTCTACAACGTAATATAACCTAACCTAACCCATCTAGCCCCCAGCTGGGAATGTTTTACAGAATCCCGGTCGTGTCGTCCCGTACGTCTCGGTGCGGACATTATATACGTCTATAACGTTATATATCCTAACCTAAGGCAACTTAACCTCTCGGATGTAGTATTTTCCAACAGTCTTGGCGGGTCGGACCCTACTTCTCGGTGGGCACAATATATACTTCTATATCGTAATATAACCTAACCCAACCCATCTAGACCCTCGCTGGTAATGTTTTACAGAATCCCGGTCGTGTCGTCTCGTAGGTCTCGGTGCGGACATTATATACGTCTATATCGTTATATATCCTAACCTAAGGCAACCTAACATCTCGGATGTATTATTTTCCAACATCCCTGGCGGGGCGGCCGCTACTTCTCGGTGGGAACATTATATACGTCTATATCGTAATATAACCTAACCTAACCCACCTAGACCCTCGCTTGTAATGTTTTACAGAATCCCGGTCGTGTCGTCCCGTACGTCTCGGTGCGGACATTATATACGTCTATAACGTTATATATCCTAACCAAAGGCAACCTAACATCTCGAATGTAGTATTTCACAACATTCCTGGCGGGTCGGCCCCACTTCTCGGTGGGAACATTATTTACGTCTATAACGTAATATAACCTAACCTAACCCATCTAGAACCTCGCAGGTAATGTTTTACAAAATCCCGGTCGTGTCGGCCCGTACTTCTCCGTGGGGACATTATATACGTCTATATCGTTATATATCCTAACCTGAGGCAACCTAACATCTCGGATGTAGTATTTTCCAACATTCCTGGCGGGTCGGCCCCTACTTCTCGGTGGGCACATTATATACGTCTATATCGTAATATAACCTAACATAACCCATCTAGACCCTCGCTGGTAATGTTTTACAAAATCCCGGTCGTGTCGGCTCGTACTTCACGGTGGGGACATTATTTACGTCTATAACGTTATATATCCTAACCTAAGGGAACCTAACATCTCGGATGTAGTAATTCACAACATTCCTGGCGGGGCGGCGCCAATTCTCGGTGGGAACATTATATACGTCTACAACGTAATATAACCTAACCTAACCCATCTAGCCCCCAGCTGGGAATGTTTTACAGAATCCCGGTCGTGTCGTCCCGTACGTCTCGGTGCGGACATTATATACGTCTATAACGTTATATATCCTAACCTAAGGCACCTTAACCTCTCGGATGTAGTATTTTCCAACAGTCTTGGCGGGTCGGACCCTACTTCTCGGTGGGCACAATATATACTTCTATATCGTAATATAACCTAACCCAACCCATCTAGACCCTCGCTGTTAATGTTTTACAAAATCCCGGTCGTGTCGTTCCGTACTTTTCCGTGGGGACATTATATACGTCTATAATTTTATATATCCTAACCTAAGGCAACATAACATCTCGGATGTAGTGTTTTCCAACATTCCTGGCGGGTCAGTCCCTACTTCTCGGTGGGCACATTATATACGTCTATATCGTAATATAACCTAACCTAACCCATCTAGACCCTCGCTGGTAATGTTTTACAGAATCCCGGTCGTGTCGTCTCGTAGGTCTCGGTGCGGACATTATATACGTCTATATCGTTATATATCCTAACCTAAGGCAACCTAACATCTCGGATGTAGTATTTTCCAACATCCCTGGCGGGGCGGCCGCTACTTCTCGGTGGGAACATTATATACGTCTATATCGTAATATAACCTAACCTAACCCACCTAGACCCTCGCTGGTAATGTTTTACAAAATCCCGGTCGTGTCGGCCCGTACTTCTCGGTGGGGACATTATTTACGTCTATAACGTTATATATCCTAACCTAAGGGAACCTATCATCTCGGATGTAGTATTTCACAACATTCCTGGCTGGTCGGCCCCACTTCTCGGTGGGAACATTATATACGTTTATAACGTAATATAACCTAACCTAACCCATCTAGCCCCTCGCTTGTAATGTTTTACAGAATCCCGGTCGCGTCGTCCCGTACGTCCCGGTGCGGACATTATATACGTCTGTAACGTTATATATCTTAACCAAAGGCAACCTAACATCTCGGATGTAGTATTTCACAACATTCCTGTCTGGTCGGCCCCACTTCTCGGTGGGAAAATTATTTACGTCTATAACGTAATATAACCTAACCTAACCCATCTAGACCCTCGCTGGTAATGTTTTACAGAATCCCGGTCGTGTCGTCCCGTACGTCTCGGTGCGGATATTATATACTTCTATAACGTTATATATCCTAACCAAAGGCAACCTAACATCTCGAATGTAGTACTTCACAACATTCCTGGCGGGTCGGCCCCAATTCTCGGTGGGAACATTATTTACGTCTATGACGTAATATAACCTAACCTAACCCATCTAGACCCTCGCTGGTAATGTTTTACAGAATCCCGGTCGTGTCGTCTCGTACGCCTCGGTGCGGACATTATATACGTCTATAACGTTATATATCCTAACCAAAGGCAACCTAACATCTCGAATGTAGTATTTCACAACATTCCTGGCGGGTCGGCCCCACTTCTCGGTGGGAACATTATTTACGTCTATAACGTAATATAACCTAACCTAGTCCATCTAGACCCTCGCTGGTAATGTTTTACAAAATCCCGGTCGTGTCGGCCCGTACTTCTCCGTGGGGACATTATATACGTCTATATCGTTATATATCCTAACCTAAGGCAACTTAACATCTCCGATGTAGTATTTTCCAACATTCCTGGCGGGTCGGCCCCTACTTCTAGGTGGGCACATTATATACGTCTATATCGTAATATAACCTAACCTAACCCATCTAGACCCTCGCTGGTAATGTTTTACAGAATCCCGGTCGTGTCGTCTCGTACGTCTCGGTGCGGACATTATATACGTCTATAACGTTATATATCCTAACCTAAGGGAACCTAACATCTCGGATGTAGTATTTCACAACATTCCTGGCGGGTCGGCCCCTACTTCTCGGTGGGCACATTATATACGTCTATATCGTAATATAACCTAACCTAACCCATATAGACCCTCGCTGGTAATGTTTTACAGAATCCCCGTCGTGTCGTCTCGTACGTCTCGGTGCGGATATTATATACATCTATAACGTTATATATCCTAACCTAAGGGAACCTAACATCTCGGATGTAGTATTTTCCAACATTCCTGGCGGGTCGGCCCCTACTTCTCGGTGGGCACATTATATACGTCTGTAACGTAATATAACCTAACCTAACCCATCTAGACCCTCGCTGGTAATGTTTTACAGAATCCCGGTCATGTCGGGCCGTACTTTTCCGTGGGGACATTTTATACGTCTATAATTTTATATATCCTAACCTAAGGCAACCTAACATCTCGGATGTAGTATTTTCCAACATTCCTGGCGGGTCGGCCCCTACTTCTCGGTGGGCACATTATATACGTCTATATCGTAATATAACCTAACCTAACCCATCTAGACCGTCGCTGGTAATGTTTTACAAAATCCCGGTCGTGTCGGCCCGTACTTCTCCGTGCGGACATTATATACGTCTATATCGTTATATATCCTAACCTAAGGCAACTTAACATCTCCGATGTAGTATTTTCCAACATTCCTGGCGGGTCGGCCCCTACTTCTCGGTGGGCACATTATATACGTCTATATCGTAATATAACCTAACCTAACCCATCTAGACCCTCGCTGGTAATGTTTTACAAAATCCCGGTCGTGTCGGCTCGTACTTCTCGGTGGGGACATTATTTACGTCTATAACGTTATATATCCTAACCTAAGGGAACCTAACATCTCGGATGTAGTATTTCACAACATTCCTGGCGGGTCGGCCCCTACTTCTCGGTGGGCACATTATATACGTCTATATCGTAATATAACCTAACCTAACCCATCTAGACCCTCGCTGGTAATGTTTTACAGAATCCCGGTCGTGTCGTCTCGTACGTCTCGGTACGGATATTATATACGTCTATAACGTTATATATCCTAACCTAAGGGAACCTAACATCTCGGATGTAGTATTTTCCAACATTCCTGGCGGGTCGGCCCCTACTTCTCGGTGGGCACATTATATACGTCTGTAACGTAACATAACCTAACCTAACCCATCTAGACCCTCGCTGGTAATGTTTTACAGAATCCCGGTCGAGTCGTCGCGTACGTCTCGGTGCGGACATTATATACGTCTATAACGTTCTATATCCTAACCTAAGGCAACTTAACCTCTCGGATGTAGCATTTTCCAACAGTCTTGGCGGGTCGGACCCTACTTCTCGGTGGGCACATTATATACGTCTATATCGTAATATAACCTAACCTAACCCATCTAGACCCTCGCTGGTAATGTTTTACAGTATCCCGATCGTGTCGTCTCGTACGTCTCGGTGCGGACATTATATACGTCTATAACGTTATATATCCTAACCTGAGGGAACCTAACATCTCGGATGTAGTATTTCACAACATTCCTGGCGGGTCGGCCCCTACTTCTCGGTGGGCACATTATATACGTCTATATCGTAATATAACCTAACCTAACCCATCTAGACCCTCGCTGGTAATGTTTTACATAATCCCGGTCGTGTCGTCTCGTACGTCTCGGTGCGGATATTATATACGTCTATAACGTTATATATCCTAACCTAAGGGAACCTAACATCTCGGATGTAGTATTTCACAACATTCCTGTCGGGTCGGCCCCTACTTCTCTGTGGGCACATTATATACGTCTGTAACGTAATATAACCTAACCTAAGCCACCTACACCCTCGCTTGTAATGTTTCACAGAATCCCGTTCGTCTCTTCCCGTACGTCTCGAAGCCGGACATTATATACGTCTATAAAGTTATATATCCTAACCAAAGGCAACCTAACATCTCGAATGTAGTATTTCACAACATTCCTGGCGGGTCGGCCCCACTTCTCGGTGGGAACATTATTTACGTCTATAACGTAATATAACCTAACCTAATCCATCTAGACCCTCGCTGGTAATGTTTCACAAAATCCCAGTCGTGTCGGCCCGTACTTCTCTGTGGGGACATTATATACGTCTATATCGTTATATATCCTAACCTAAGGCAACCTAACAGCTCGCATGTAGTATTTTCCAACATTCCTGGCGGGTCGGCCCCTACTTCTCGGTGGGCACATTACATACGTCTATATCGTAATATAACCTAACCTAACCCATCTAGACCCTCGCAGGTAATGTTTTACAAAATCCCGGTCGTGTCGGCCCGTACTTCTCCGTGGGGACATTATACACGTCTATATCGTTATATATCCTAACCTAAGGCAACCTAACATCTCGGATGTAGTATTTTCCAACATTCCTGGCGGGTCGGCCCCTACTTCTCGGTGGGCACATTATATACGTCTATATCGTAATATAACCTAACCTAACCCATCTAGACCCTCGCTGGTAATGTTTTACAAAATCCCGGTCGTGTCGGCTCGTACTTCTCGGTGGGGACATTATTTACGTCTATAACTTTATATATCCTAACCTAAGGGAACCTAACATCTCGGATGTAGTAGTTCACAACATTCCTGGCGGGGCGGCGCCAATTCTCGGTGGGAACATTATATACGTCTACAACGTAATATAACCTAACCTAACCCATCTAGCCCCCAGCTGGGAATGTTTTACAGAATCCCGGTCGTGTCGTCCCGTACGTCTCGGTGCGGACATTATATACGTCTATAACTTTATATATCCTAACCTAAGGCAACTTAACCTCCCGGATGTAGTATTTTCCAACAGTCTTGGCGGGTCGGACCCTACTTCTCGGTGGGCACAATATATACTTCTATATCGTAATATAACCTAACCCAACCCATCTAGACCCTCGCTGTTAATGTTTTACAAAATCCCGGTCGTGTCGGCCGGTACTTTTCCGTGGGGACATTATATACGTCTATAATTTTATATATCCTAACCTAAGGCAACATAACATATCGAATGTAGTATTTTCCAACATATCTGGCGGGTCGGCCCCTACTTCTCGGTGGGAACATTATATACGTCTATATCGTAATATAACCTAACCTAACCCATCTAGCCCCTCGCTGGTAATGTTTTACAAAATCCCAGTCGTGTCGGCCCGTACTTTTCCGTGGGGACATTATATACGTCTATAATTTTATATATCCTAACCTAAGGCAACTTAACATCTCGGATGTAGTATTTTCCAACATTCCTGGCGGGTCCGTCCCTACTTCTCGGTGGGCACATTATATACGTCTATATCGTAATATAACCTAACCTAACCCATCTAGCCCCTCGCTGGTTATGTTTTACAAAATCCCAGTCGTGTCGGCCCGTACTTTTCCGTGGGTACATTATATACGTCTATAATTTTATATATCCTAACCTAAGGCAACTTAACATCTCGGATGTAGTATTTTCCAACATTCCTGGCGGGTCGGACCCTACTTCTCGGTGGGCACATTATATACGTCTATATCGTAATATAACCTAAACTAACCCATCTAGACCCTCGCTTGTAATGTTTTCCAAAATCCCGGTCATGTCGGGCCGTACTTTTCCGTGGGGACATTTTATACGTGTATAATTTTATATATCCTAACCTAAGGCAACTTAACACCTCGATTGTAGTATTTCACAACATTCCTGGCGGGTCGGCCCCACTTCTCGGTGGGAACATTCTTTTGTCTATAACGTAATATAACCTAACCTAATCCATCTAGACCCTCGCTGGTAATGTTTTACAAAATCCCAGTTGTGTCGGCCCGTACTTCTCTGTGGGGACATTATATACGTCTATATCGTTATATATCCTAACCTAAGGCAACCTAACATCTCGGATGTAGTATTTTCCAACATTCCTGGCGGGTCGGCCCCTACTTCTCGGTGGGCACATTATATACGTCTATATCGTAATATAACCTAACCTAACCCATCTAGACCGTCGCTGGTAATGTTTTACAAAATCCCGGTCGTGTCGGCCCGTACTTCTCCGTGCGGACATTATATACGTCTATATCGTTATATATCCTAACCTAAGGCAACTTAACATCTCCGATGTAGTATTTTCCAACATTCCTGGCGGGTCGGCCCCTACTTCTCGGTGGGCACATTATATACGTCTATATCGTAATATAACCTAACCTAACCCATCTAGACCCTCGCTGGTAATGTTTTACAAAATCCCGGTCGTGTCGGCTCGTACTTCTCGGGGGGGACATTATTTACGTCTATAACTTTATATATCCTAACCTAAGGCAACTTAACATCTCGGATGTAGTATTTTGCAACATTCCTGGCGGGTCGGACCCTACTTCTCGGTGGGCACATTATATACGTCTATATCGTAATATAACCTAAACTAACCCATCTAGACCCTCGCTTGTAATGTTTTCCAAAGTCCCGGTCATGTCGGGCCGTACTTTTCCGTGGGGACATTTTATAGGTCTATAATTTTATATATCCTAACCTAAGGCAACTTAACATCTCGATTGTAGTATTTTCCAACATTCCTGGCGGGTCGGCCCCTACTTCTCGGTGGGCACATTATATACGTCTATATCGTAATATAACCTAACCTAACCCATCTAGACCCTCGCTGGCAATGTTTTACAGAATCCCGGTCGTGTCGTCTCGTACGTCTCGGTGCGGACATTATATACGTCTATAACGTTATATATCCTAATCTAGGGGAACCTAACATCTCGGATGTAGTATTTCACAACATTCCTGGCGGGTCGGCCCCACTTCTCGGTGGGAACATTATTTACGTCTATATCGTAATATAACCAAACCTAACCCATCTAGACCCTCGCTGGTAATGTTTTACAAAATCCCGGTCGTGTCGGCCCGTACTTCTCCGTGGGGACATTATATACGTCCATATCGTTATATATCCTAACCTAAGGCAACTTAACGTCTCCGATGTAGTATTTTCCAACATTCCTGGCGGGTCGGCCGCTACTTCTCGGTGGGCACATTATATACGTTTATATCGTAATATAACCTAACCTAACCCATCCAGCCCCTCGCTTGTAATGTTTTGCAGAATCCCGGTCGTGTCGGCCCGTACGTCTCGGTGCGGACATTATATACGTCTATAACGTTATATATCCTAACCAAAGGCAAGCTAACATCTCGGATGTAGTATTTTCCAACATTCCTGGCGGGGCGGCCGCTACTTCTCGGTGGGAACATTATATACGTCTATATCGTAATATAACCTAACCTAACCCAGCTAGACCCTCGCTGGTAATGTTTTACAAAATGCCGGTCGTGTCGGCCCGTACTTCTCGGTGGGGACATTATTTACGTCTATAACGTTATATATCTTAACCTAAGGGAACCTAACATCTCGAATGTAGTATTTCACAACATTCCTGGCGGGTCGGCCCCACTTCTCGGTGGGAGCATTATTTACGTCTATATCGTAATATAACCAAACCTAACCCATCTAGACCCTCGCTGGTAATGTTTTACAAAATCCCGGTCGTGTCGGCCCGTACTTCTCCGTGGGGACATTATATACGTCTATATCGTTATATATCCTAACCTAAGGCAACTTAACATCTCCGATGTAGTATTTTCCAACATTCCTGGCGGGTCGGCCCCTACTTCTCGGTGGGCACATTATATACGTTTATATCGTAATATAACCTAACCTAACCCATCCAGCCCCTCGCTTGTAATGTTTTGCAGAATCCCGGTCGTGTCGGCCCGTACGTCTCGGTGCGGACATTATATACGTCTATAACGTTATATATCCTAACCTAAGCGAACCTAACATCTCGGATGTAGTATTTCACAACATTCCTGGCTGGTCGGCCCCACTTCTCGGTGGGAACATTATATACGTTTATAACGAAGTATAACTTAACCTAACCCATCTAGACCCTCGCTTGTAATGTTTTACAGAATCCCGGTCGTGTCGTCCCGTACGTCTCGGTGCGGACATTATATACGTCTATAACGTTATATATCCTAACCAAAGACAACCTAACATCTCGGATGTAGTATTTTCCAACATTCCTGGCGGGGCGGCCGCTACTTCTCGGTGGGAACATTATATACGTCTATATCGTAATATAACTTAACCTAACCCAGCTAGACCCTCGCTGGTAATGTTTTACAAAATGCCGGTCGTGTCGGCCCGTACTTCTCCGTGGGGACATTATATACGTCTATAACGCTATATATCCTAACCTAAGGTAACCTAACATCACGGATGTAGTATTTCACAACATTCCTGGCTGGTCGGCCCCACTTCTCGGTGGGAAAATTATATACGTTTATAACGTAGTATAACCTAACCTAACCCATCTAGCCACTCGCTTGTAATGTTTTGCAGAATCCCGGTCGTGTCGTCTCGTACGTCTCGGTGCGGACATTATATACGTCTATAACGTTATATATCCTAACCTAAGGCAACTTAACATCTCCGATGTAGTATTTTCCAACATTCCTGGCGGGTCGGCCCCTACTTCTCGGTGGGCACATAATATACGTCTATATCGTAATATAACCTAACCTAACCCATCTAGACCCTCGCTTGTAATGTTTTGCAGAATCCCGGTCGTGTCGTCCCGTACGTCTCGGTGCGGACATTATATACGTCTATAACGTTATATATCCTAACCAAAGGCAACCTAATATCTCGAATGTAGTATTTCACAACATTCCTGGCGGGTCGGCCGCACTTCTCGGTGGGAACATTATTTACGTCTATAACGTAATATAACCTAACCTAATCCATCTAGAACCTCGCTGGTAATGTTTTACAAAATGCCGGTCGTGTCGGCCCGTACTTCTCGGTGGGGACATTATTTACGTCTATAACGTTATATATCTTAACCTAAGGGAACCTAACATCTCGAATGTAGTATTTCACAACATTCCTGGCGGGTCGGCCCCACTTCTCGGTGGGAGCATTATTTACGTCTATATCGTAATATAACCAAACCTAACCCATCTAGACCCTCGCTGGTAATGTTTTACAAAATCCCGGTCGTGTCGGCCCGTACTTCTCCGTGGGGACATTATATACGTCTATATCGTTATATATCCTAACCTAAGGCAACTTAACATCTCCGATGTAGTATTTTCCAACATTCCTGGCGGGTCGGCCCCTACTTCTCGGTGGGCACATTATATACGTTTATATCGTAATATAACCTAACCTAACCCATCCAGCCCCTCGCTTGTAATGTTTTGCAGAATCCCGGTCGTGTCGGCCCGTACGTCTCGGTGCGGACATTATATACGTCTATAACGTTATATATCCTAACCTAAGCGAACCTAACATCTCGGATGTAGTATTTCACAACATTCCTGGCTGGTCGGCCCCACTTCTCGGTGGGAACATTATATACGTTTATAACGAAGTATAACTTAACCTAACCCATCTAGACCCTCGCTTGTAATGTTTTACAGAATCCCGGTCGTGTCGTCCCGTACGTCTCGGTGCGGACATTATATACGTCTATAACGTTATATATCCTAACCAAAGGCAACCTAACATCTCGGATGTAGTATTTTCCAACATTCCTGGCGGGTCGGCCCCACACTTCGGTGGGAACATTATTTACGTCTATATCGTAATATAACCAAACCTAACCCATCTAGACCCTCGCTGGTAATGTTTTACAAAATCCCGGTCGTGTCGGCCCGTACTTCTCCGTGGTGACATTATATACGTCTATATCGTTATATATCCTAACCTAAGGCAACTTAACATCTCCGATGTAGTATTTTCCAACATTCCTGGCGGGTCGGCCCCTACTTCTCGGTGGGCACATTATATACGTCTATATCGTAATATAACCTAACCTAACCCATCTAGACCCTCGCTTGTAATGTTTTGCAGAATCCCGGTCGTGTCGTCCCGTACTTCTCGGTGCGGACATTATATACGTCTATAACGTTATATATCCTAACCAAAGGCAACCTAATATCTCGAATGTAGTATTTCACAACATTCCTGGCGGGTCGGCCGCACTTCTCGGTGGGAAAATTATATACGTTTATAACGTAGTATAACCTAACCTAACCCATCTAGCCACTCGCTTGTAATGTTTTGCAGAATCCCGGTCGTGTCGGCCCGTACGTCTCCGTGCGGACATTATATACGTCTATAACGTTATATATCCTAACCTAAGGGTACCTAACATCTCGCATGTAGTATTTCACAACATTCCTGGCGGGTCGGCCCCACTTCTCGGTGGGAACATTATATACGTTTATAACGAAGTATAACCTAACCTAACCCATCTAGACCCTCGCTTGTAGTGTTTTACAGAATCCCGGTCGTGTCGTCCCGTACGTCTCGCCGCGGACATTATATACGTCTATAACGTTTTGTATCCTAACCAAAGGCAACCTAACATCTCGAATGTAGTATTTCACAACATTCCTGGCGGGTCGGTCCCACTTCTCGGTGGGAACATTATTTACGTCTATAACGTAATATAACCTAACCTAATCCATCTAGACCCTCGCTTCTAATGTTTTCCAAAATCCCGGTCATGTCGGGCCGTACTTTTCCGTGGGGACATTTTATAAGTCTATAATTTTATATATCCTAACCTAAGGCAACTTAACATCTCGATTGTAGTATTTTCCAACATTCCTGGCGGGTCGGCCCCTACTTCTCGGTGGGCACATTATATACGTCTATATCGTAATATAACCTAACCTAACCCATCTAGACCCTCGCTGGCAATGTTTTACAGAATCCCGGTCGTGTCGTCTCGTACGTCTCGGTGCGGACATTATATACGTCTATATCGTTATATATCCTAACCTAGGGGAACCTAACATCTCGGATGTAGTATTTCACAACATTCCTGGCGGGTCGGCCCCACTTCTCGGTGGGAACATTATATACGTTTATAACGAAGTATAACTTAACCTAACCAATCTAGACCCTCGCTTGTAATGTTTTACAGAATCCCGGTCGTGTCGTCCCGTACGTCTCGGTGCGGACATTATATACGTCTATAACGTTATATATCCTAACCAAAGGCAACCTAACATCTCGGATGTAGTATTTTCCAACATTCCTGGCGGGTCGGCCCCACACTTCGGTGGGAACATTATTTACGTCTATAACGTAATATAACCTAACCTAATCCATCTAGACCCTCGCTGGTAATGTTTTACAAAATCCCGGTCGTGTCGGCCCGTACTTCTCCGTGGGGACATTATATACGTCTATAACGTTATATATCCTAACCTAAGGGAACCTAACATCTCGGATGTAGTATTTTCCAACATTCCTGGCGGGGCGGCCGCTACTTCTTGGTGGGAACATTATATACGTCTATATCGTAATATAACTTAACCTAACCCATCTAGACCCTCGCTGGTAATGTTCTACAAAATCCCGGTCGTGTCGTCTCGTACGTCTCGGTGCGGACATTATATACGTCTATAACGTTATATATCCTAACCTAAGGGAACCTAGCATCACGGATGTAGTATTTCACAACATTCCTGGCTTGTCGGCCCCACTTCTCGGTGGGAAAATTATATACGTTTATAACGTAGTATAACCTAACCTAACCCATCTAGCCCCTCGCTTGTAATGTTTTGCAGAATCCCGGTCGTGTCGGCCCGTACGTCTCCGTGCGGACATTATATACGTCTATAACGTTATATATCCTAACCCAAGGGTACCTAACATCTCGCATGTAGTATTTCACAACATTCCTGGCTGGTCGGCCCCACTTCTCGGTGGGAACATTATTTACGTCTATAACGTAATATAACCTAACCTAATCCATCTAGACCCTCGCTTGTAATGTTTTACAAAATCCCGGTCGTGTCGGCCCGTACTTCTCCGTGGGGACATTATATACGTCTATATCGTTATATATCCTAACCTAAGGCAACCTAACATCTCGGATGTAGTATTTTCCAACATTCCTGGCGGGTCGGCCCCTACTTCTCGGTGGGCACATTATTTACGTCTATATCGTAATATAACCAAACCTAACCCATCTAGACCCTCGCTGGTAATGTTTTACAAAATCCCGGTCGTGTCGGCCCGTACTTCTCCGTGGTGACATTATATACGTCTATATCGTTATATATCCTAACCTAAGGCAACTTAACATCTCCGATGTAGTATTTTCCAACATTCCTGGCGGGTCGGCCCCTACTTCTCGGTGGGCACATTATATACGTCTATATCGTAATATAACCTAACCTAACCCATCTAGACCCTCGCTTGTAATGTTTTGCAGAATCCCGGTCGTGTCGTCCCGTACTTCTCGGTGCGGACATTATATACGTCTATAACGTTATATATCCTAACCAAAGGCAACCTAATATCTCGAATGTAGTATTTCACAACATTCCTGGCGGGTCGGCCGCACTTCTCGGTGGGAAAATTATATACGTTTATAACGTAGTATAACCTAACCTAACCCATCTAGCCACTCGCTTGTAATGTTTTGCAGAATCCCGGTCGTGTCGGCCCGTACGTCTCCGTGCGGACATTATATACGTCTATAACGTTATATATCCTAACCTAAGGGTACCTAACATCTCGCATGTAGTATTTCACAACATTCCTGGCGGGTCGGCCCCACTTCTCGGTGGGAACATTATATACGTTTATAACGAAGTATAACCTAACCTAACCCATCTAGACCCTCGCTTGTAGTGTTTTACAGAATCCCGGTCGTGTCGTCCCGTACGTCTCGCCGCGGACATTATATACGTCTATAACGTTTTGTATCCTAACCAAAGGCAACCTAACATCTCGAATGTAGTATTTCACAACATTCCTGGCGGGTCGGTCCCACTTCTCGGTGGGAACATTATTTACGTCTATAACGTAATATAACCTAACCTAATCCATCTAGACCCTCGCTTGTAATGTTTTCCAAAATCCCGGTCATGTCGGGCCGTACTTTTCCGTGGGGACATTTTATAAGTCTATAATTTTATATATCCTAACCTAAGGCAACTTAACATCTCGATTGTAGTATTTTCCAACATTCCTGGCGGGTCGGCCCCTACTTCTCGGTGGGCACATTATATACGTCTATATCGTAATATAACCTAACCTAACCCATCTAGACCCTCGCTGGCAATGTTTTACAGAATCCCGGTCGTGTCGTCTCGTACGTCTCGGTGCGGACATTATATACGTCTATATCGTTATATATCCTAACCTAGGGGAACCTAACATCTCGGATGTAGTATTTCACAACATTCCTGGCGGGTCGGCCGCACTTCTCGGTGGGAACATTATTTACGTCTATAACGTAATATAACCTAACCTAATCCATCTAGAACCTCGCTGGTAATGTTTTACAAAATCCCGGTCGTGTCGGCCCGTACTTCTCCGTGGGGACATTATATACGTCTATAACGTTATACATCCTAACCTAAGGGAACCTAACATCTCGGATGTAGTATTTTCCAACATTCCAGGCGGGTCGGCCCCACTTATCGGCGGGAACATTATTCACGTCTATAACGTAATATAACCTAACCTAACCCATCTAGACCTTCGCTGGTAATGTTTTACAAAATCCCGGTCGTGTCGGCCCGTACTTCTCCGTGGGGACATTATATACGTCTATAAAGTTATATATCCTAACCTAAGGGAGCCTAACATCTCGGATGTAGTATTTTCCAACATTCCTGGCGGGGCGGCCGCTACTTCTTGGTGGGAACATTATATACGTCTATATCGTAATATAACCTAACCTAACCCATCTAGACCCTCGCTGGTAATGTTCTACAAAATCCCGGTCGTGTCGTCTCGTACGTCTCGGTGCGGACATTATATACGTCTATAACGTTATATATCCTAACCTAAGGGAACCTAACATCATGGATGTAGTATTTCACAACATTCCTGGCTCGTCGGCCCCACTTCTCGGTGGGAAAATTATATACGTTTATAACGTAGTATAACCTAACCTAACCCATCTAGCCACTCGCTTGTAATGTTTTGCAGAATCCCGGTCGTGTCGGCCCGTACGTCTCCGTGCGGACATTATATACGTCTATAACGTTATATATCCTAACCTAAGGGTACCTAACATCTCGCATGTAGTATTTCACAACATTCCTGGCTGGTCGGCCCCACTTCTCGGTGGGAACATTATTTACGTCTATAACGTAATATAACCAAACCTAACCCATCTAGACCCTCGCTGGTAATGTTTTACAAAATCCCGGTCGTGTGGGCCCGTACTTCTCCGTGGGGACATTATATACGTCTATATCGTTATATATCCTAACCTAAGGCAACTTAACATCTCCGATGTAGTATTTTCCAACATTCCTGGCGGGTCGGCCCCTACTTCTGGGTGGGCACATTATATACGTCTATATCGTAATATAACCTAACCTAACCCATCTAGACCCTCGCTGGCAATGTTTTACAGAATCCCGGTCGTGTCGTCTCGTACGTCTCGGTGCGGACATTATATACGTCTATATCGTTATATATCCTAACCTAGGGGAACCTAACATCTCGGATGTAGTATTTCACAACATTCCTGGCGGGTCGGCCGCACTTCTCGGTGGGAACATTATTTACGTCTATAACGTAATATAACCTAACCTAATCCATCTAGAACCTCGCTGGTAATGTTTTACAAAATCCCGGTCGTGTCGGCCCGTACTTCTCCGTGGGGACATTATATACGTCTATAACGTTATACATCCTAACCTAAGGGAACCTAACATCTCGGATGTAGTATTTTCCAACATTCCAGGCGGGTCGGCCCCACTTATCGGCGGGAACATTATTCACGTCTATAACGTAATATAACCTAACCTAACCCATCTAGACCTTCGCTGGTAATGTTTTACAAAATCCCGGTCGTGTCGGCCCGTACTTCTCCGTGGGGACATTATATACGTCTATAAAGTTATATATCCTAACCTAAGGGAGCCTAACATCTCGGATGTAGTATTTTCCAACATTCCTGGCGGGGCGGCCGCTACTTCTTGGTGGGAACATTATATACGTCTATATCGTAATATAACCTAACCTAACCCATCTAGACCCTCGCTGGTAATGTTCTACAAAATCCCGGTCGTGTCGTCTCGTACGTCTCGGTGCGGACATTATATACGTCTATAACGTTATATATCCTAACCTAAGGGAACCTAACATCATGGATGTAGTATTTCACAACATTCCTGGCTCGTCGGCCCCACTTCTCGGTGGGAAAATTATATACGTTTATAACGTAGTATAACCTAACCTAACCCATCTAGCCACTCGCTTGTAATGTTTTGCAGAATCCCGGTCGTGTCGGCCCGTACGTCTCCGTGCGGACATTATATACGTCTATAACGTTATATATCCTAACCTAAGGGTACCTAACATCTCGCATGTAGTATTTCACAACATTCCTGGCTGGTCGGCCCCACTTCTCGGTGGGAACATTATTTACGTCTATAACGTAATATAACCAAACCTAACCCATCTAGACCCTCGCTGGTAATGTTTTACAAAATCCCGGTCGTGTGGGCCCGTACTTCTCCGTGGGGACATTATATACGTCTATATCGTTATATATCCTAACCTAAGGCAACTTAACATCTCCGATGTAGTATTTTCCAACATTCCTGGCGGGTCGGCCCCTACTTCTCGGTGGGCACATTATATACGTCTATATCGTAATATAACCTAACCTAACCCATCTAGACCCTCGCTTGTAATGTTTTGCAGAATCCCGGTCGTGTCGGCCCGTACTTCTCGGTGCGGACATTATATACGTCTATAACGTTATATATCCTAACCAAAGGCAACTAAACATCTCGGATGTAGTATTTTCCAACATTCCTGGCGGGTCGGCCCCACACTTCGGTGGGAACATTATTTACGTCTATAACGTAATATAACCTAACCTAATCCATCTAGCACCTCGCTGGTAATGTTTTACAAAATCCCGGTCGTGTCGGCCCGTACTTCTCCGTGGGGACATTATATACGTCTATAACGTTATATATCCTAACCTAAGGGAACCTAACATCTCGGATGTAGTATTTTCCAACATTCCTGGCGGGGCGGCCGCTACTTCTTGGTGGGAACATTATATACGTCTATATCGTAATATAACCTAACCTAACCCATCTAGACCCTCGCTGGTAATGTTCTACAAAATCCCGGTCGTGTCGTCTCGTACGTCTCGGTGCGGACATTATATACGTCTATAACGTTATATATCCTAACCTAAGGGAACCTAACATCACGGATGTAGTATTTCACAACATTCCTGGCTTGTCGGCCCCACTTCTCGGTGGGAAAATTATATACGTTTATAACGTAGTATAACCTAACCTAACCCATCTAGCCCCTCGCTTGTAATGTTTTGCAGAATCCCGGTCGTGTCGGCCCGTACGTCTCCGTGCGGACATTATATACGTCTATAACGTTATATATCCTAACCCAAGGGTACCTAACATCTCGCATGTAGTATTTCACAACATTCCTGGCTGGTCGGCCCCACTTCTCGGTGGGAACATTATTTACGTCTATAACGTAATATAACCAAACCTAACCCATCTAGACCCTCGCTGGTAATGTTCTACAAAATCCCGGTCGTGTCGTCTCGTACGCCTCGGTGCGGACATTATATACGTCTATAACGTTATATATCCTAACCTAAGGGAACCTAACATCTCGGATGTAGTATTTCACAACATTCCTGTCTGGTCGGCCCCACTTCTCGGTGGGAAAATTATATACGTCTATATCGTAATATAACCAAACGTAACCAATCTAGACCCTCGCTGGTAATGTTTTACAGAATCCCGGTCGTGTCGTCTCGTACGTCTCGGTGCGGACATTATATACGTCTATAACGTTATATATCCTAACCAAAGGCAACTAAACATCTCGGATGTAGTATTTTCCAACATTCCTGGCGGGTCGGCCCCGCACTTCGGTGGGAACATTATTTACGTCTATAACGTAATATAACCTAACCTAATCCATCTAGACCCTCGCTTGTAATGTTTTACAATATCCCGGTCGTGTCGGCCCGTACTTCTCCGTGGGGACATTATATACGTCTATATCGTTATATATCCTAACCTAAGGCAACCTAACATCTCGGATGTAGTATTTTCCAACATTCCTGGCGGGTCGGCCCCTACTTCTCGGTGGGCACATTATTTACGTCTATATCGTAATATAACCAAACCTAACCCATCTAGACCCTCGCTGGTAATGTTTTACAAAATCCCGGTCGTGTCGGCCCGTACTTCTCCGTGGGGACATTATATACGTCTATATCGTTATATATCCTAACCTAAGGCAACTTAACATCTCCGATGTAGTATTTTCCAACATTCCTGGCGGGTCGGCCCCTACTTCTCGGTGGGCACATTATATACGTCTATATCGTAATATAACCTAACCTAACCCATCTAGAACCTCGCTTGTAATGTTTTGCAGAATCCCGGTCGTGTCGTCCCGTACGTCTCGGTGCGGACATTATATACGTCTATAACGTTATAGATCCTAACCAAAGGCAACCTAATATCTCGAATGTAGTATTTCACAACATTCCTGGCGGGTCGGCCGCACTTCTCGGTGGGAACATTATTTACGTCTATAACGTAATATAACCTAACCTAATCCATCTAGCACCTCGCTGGTAATGTTTTACAAAATGCCGGTCGTGTCGTCCCGTACGTCTCGGCGCGGACATTATATACGTCTATAACGTTATATATCCTAACCTAAGGGAACCTAACATCTCGGATGTAGTATTTTCCAACATTCCTGGCGGGTCGGCCCCACTTCTCGGCGGGAACATTATTCACGTCTATAACGTAATATAACCTAACCTAACCCATCTAGACCCTCGCTGGTAATGTTTTACAAAATCCCGGTCGTGTCGGCCCGTACTTCTCCGTGGGGATATTATATACGTCTATAAAGTTATATATCCTAACCTAAGGGAACCTAACATCTCGGATGTAGTATTTTCCAACATTCCTGGCGGGGCGGCCGCTACTTCTTGGTGGGAACATTATATACGTCTATATCGTAATATAACCAAACCTAACCCATCTAGACCCTCGCTGGTAATGTTCTACAAAATCCCGGTCGTGTCGTCTCATACGTATCGGTGCGGACATTATATACGTCTATAACGTTATATATCCTAACCTAAGGGAACCTAACATCACGGATGTAGTATTTCACAACATTCCTGGCTGGTCGGCCCCACTTCTCGGTGGGAAAATTATATACGTTTATAACGTAGTATAACCTAACCTAACCCATCTAGCCACTCGCTTGTAATGTTTTGCAGAATCCCGGTCGTGTCGGCCCGTACGTCTCCGTGCGGACATTATATACGTCTATAACGTTATATATCCTAACCTAAGGGTACCTAACATCTCGCATGTAGTATCGCACAACATTCCTGGCTGGTCGGCCCCACTTCTCGGTGGGAACATTATATACGTTTATAAAGAAGTATAACCTAACCTAACCCATCTACACCCTCGCTTGTAATGTTTTACAGAATCCCGGTCGTGTCGTCCCGTACGTCTCGGCGCGGACATTATATACGTCTATAACGTTTTATATCCTAACCAAAGGCAACCTAACATCTCGAATGTAGTATTTCACAACATTCCTGGCGGGTCGGTCCCACTTCTCGGTGGGAACATTATTTACGTCTATAACGTAATATAACCTAACCTAATCCATCTAGAGCCTCGCTGGTAATGTTTTACAAAATCCCGGTCGTGTCGGCCCGTACTTCTCCGTGGGGACATTATATACGTCTATATCGTTATATATACTAACCTAAGGCAACCTAACATCTCGGATGTAGTATTTTCCAACATTCCTGGCGGGTCGGCCCCTACTTCTAGGTGGGCACATTATATACGTCTATATCGTAATATAACCAAACCTAACCCATCTAGACCCTCGCTGGTAATGTTTTACAAAATCCCGGTCGTGTCGGCCCGTACTTCTCCGTGGGGACATTATATACGTCTATATTGTTATATATCCTAACCTAAGGCAACTTAACATCTCCGATGTAGTATTTTCCAACATTCCTGGCGAGTCGGCCCCTACTTCTCGGTGGGCACATTATATACGTCTATATCGTAATATAACCTAACCTAACCCATCTAGCCCCTCGCTTGTAATGTTTTGCAGAATCCCTGTCGTGTCGGCCCGTACGTCTCGGTGCGGACATTATATACGTCTATAACGTTATATATACTAACCTAAGCGAACCTAACACCTCGGATGTAGTATTTCACAACATTCCTGGCTGGTCGGCCCCACTTCTCGGTGGGAACATTATATACGTTTATAACGTAATATAACCTAACCTAACCCATCTAGCCCCTCGCTGGTTATGTTTTACAAAATCCCAGTCTTGTCGGCCCGTACTTTTCCGTGGGGACATTATATACGTCTATAATTTTATATATCCTAACCTAAGGCAACTTAACATCTCGGATGTAATATTTTCCAACATTCCTGGCGGGTCGGCCCCTACTTCTTGGTGGGCACATTATATACGTCTATATCGTAATATAACCTAACCTAACCCATCTAGACCCTCGCTTGTAGTGTTTTACAGAATCCCGGTCGTGTCGTCCCGTACGTCTCGCCGCGGACATTATATACGTCTATAACGTTTTGTATCCTAACCAAAGGCAACCTAACATCTCGAATGTAGTATTTCACAACATTCCTGGCGGGTCGGTCCCACTTCTCGGTGGGAACATTATTTACGTCTATAACGTAATATAACCTAACCTAATCCATCTAGACCCTCGCTTGTAATGTTTTCCAAAATCCCGGTCATGTCGGGCCGTACTTTTCCGTGGGGACATTTTATAAGTCTATAATTTTATATATCCTAACCTAAGGCAACTTAACATCTCGATTGTAGTATTTTCCAACATTCCTGGCGGGTCGGCCCCTACTTCTCGGTGGGCACATTATATACGTCTATATCGTAATATAACCTAACCTAACCCATCTAGACCCTCGCTGGCAATGTTTTACAGAATCCCGTTCGTGTCGTCTCGTACGTCTCGGTGCGGACATTATATACGTCTATATCGTTATATATCCTAACCTAGGGGAACCTAACATCTCGGATGTAGTATTTCACAACATTCCTGGCGGGTCGGCCCCACTTCTCGGTGGGAACATTATTTACGTCTATATCGTAATATAACCAAACCTAACCCATCTAGACCCTCGCTGGTAATGTTTTACAAAATCCCGGTCGTGTCGGCCCGTACTTCTCCGTGGGGACATTATATACGTCTATAAAGTTATATATCCTAACCTAAGGGAACCTAACATCTCGGATGTAGTATTTTCCAACATTCCTGGCGGGGCGGCCGCTACTTCTTGGTGGGAACATTATATACGTCTATATCGTAATATAACCTAACCTAACCCATCTAGACCCTCGCTGGTAATGTTCTACAAAATCCCGGTCGTGTCGTCTCGTACGTCTCGGTGCGGACATTATATACGTCTATAACGTTATATATTCTAACCTAAGGGAACCTAACATCATGGATGTAGTATTTCACAACATTCCTGGCTCGTCGGCCCCACTTCTCGGTGGGAAAATTATATACGTTTATAACGTAGTATAACCTAACCTAACCCATCTAGCCACTCGCTTGTAATGTTTTGCAGAATCCCGGTCGTGTCGGCCCGTACGTCTCCGTGCGGACATTATATACGTCTATAACGTTATATATCCTAACCTAAGGGTACCTAACATCTCGCATGTAGTATTTCACAACATTCCTGGCTGGTCGGCCCCACTTCTCGGTGGGAACATTATTTACGTCTATAACGTAATATAACCAAACCTAACCCATCTAGACCCTCGCTGGTAATGTTTTACAAAATCCCGGTCGTGTGGGCCCGTACTTCTCCGTGGGGACATTATATACGTCTATATCGTTATATATCCTAACCTAAGGCAACTTAACATCTCCGATGTAGTATTTTCCAACATTCCTGGCGGGTCGGCCCCTACTTCTCGGTGGGCACATTATATACGTCTATATCGTAATATAACCTAACCTAACCCATCTAGACCCTCGCTTGTAATGTTTTGCAGAATCCCGGTCGTGTCGTCCCGTACGTCTCGGTGCGGACATTATATACGTCTATAACGTTATATATCCTAACCAAAGGCAACTAAACATCTCGGATGTAGTATTTTCCAACATTCCTGGCGGGTCGGCCCCACACTTCGGTGGGAACATTATTTACGTCTATAACGTAATATAACCTAACCTAATCCATCTAGCACCTCGCTGGTAATGTTTTACAAAATCCCGGTCGTGTCGGCCCGTACTTCTCCGTGGGGACATTATATACGTCTATAACGTTATATATCCTAACCTAAGGGAACCTAACATCTCGGATGTAGTATTTTCCAACATTCCTGGCGGGTCGGCCCCACTTCTCGGCGGGAACATTATTCACGTCTATAACGTAATATAACCTAACCTAACCCATCTAGACCCTCGCTGGTAATGTTTTACAAAATCCCGGTCGTGTCGGCCCGTACTTCTCCGTGGGGACATTATATACGTCTATAACGTTATATATCCTAACCTAAGGGAACCTAACATCTCGGATGTAGTATTTTCCAACATTCCTGGCGGGGCGGCCGCTACTTCTTGGTGGGAACATTATATACGTCTATATCGTAATATAACCTAACCTAACCCATCTAGACCCTCGCTGGTAATGTTCTACAAAATCCCGGTCGTGTCGTCTCGTACGTCTCGGTGCGGACATTATATACGTCTATAACGTTATATATCCTAACCTAAGGGAACCTAACATCACGGATGTAGTATTTCACAACATTCCTGGCTTGTCGGCCCCACTTCTCGGTGGGAAAATTATATACGTTTATAACGTAGTATAACCTAACCTAACCCATCTAGCCCCTCGCTTGTAATGTTTTGCAGAATCCCGGTCGTGTCGGCCCGTACGTCTCCGTGCGGACATTATATACGTCTATAACGTTATATATCCTAACCCAAGGGTACCTAACATCTCGCATGTAGTATTTCACAACATTCCTGGCTGGTCGGCCCCACTTCTCGGTGGGAACATTATTTACGTCTATAACGTAATATAACCAAACCTAACCCATCTAGACCCTCGCTGGTAATGTTCTACAAAATCCCGGTCGTGTCGTCTCGTACGCCTCGGTGCGGACATTATATACGTCTATAACGTTATATATCCTAACCTAAGGGAACCTAACATCTCGGATGTAGTATTTCACAACATTCCTGTCTGGTCGGCCCCACTTCTCGGTGGGAACATTATATACGTCTATATCGTAATATAACCAAACGTAACCAATCTAGACCCTCGCTGGTAATGTTTTACAGAATCCCGGTCGTGTCATCTCGTACGTCTCGGTGCGGACATTATATACGTCTATAACGTTATATATCCTAACCAAAGGCAACTAAACATCTCGGATGTAGTATTTTCCAACATTCCTGGCGGGTCGGCCCCACACTTCGGTGGGAACATTATTTACGTCTATAACGTAATATAACCTAACCTAATCCATCTAGACCCTCGCTTGTAATGTTTTACAATATCCCGGTCGTGTCGGCCCGTACTTCTCCGTGGGGACATTATATACGTCTATATCGTTATATATCCTAACCTAAGGCAACCTAACATCTCGGATGTAGTATTTTCCAACATTCCTGGCGGGTCGGCCCCTACTTCTCGGTGGGCACATTATTTACGTCTATATCGTAATATAACTAAACCTAACCCATCTAGACCCTCGCTGGTAATGTTTTACAAAATCCCGGTCGTGTCGGCCCGTACTTCTGCGTGGGGACATTATATACGTCTATATCGTTATATATCCTAACCTAAGGCAACTTAACATCTCCGATGTAGTATTTTCCAACATTCCTGGCGGGTCGGCCCCTACTTCTCGGTGGGCACATTATATACGTCTATATCGTAATATAACCTAACCTAACCCATCTAGAACCTCGCTTGTAATGTTTTGCAGAATCCCGGTCGTGTCGTCCCGTACGTCTCGGTGCGGACATTATATACGTCTATAACGTTATAGATCCTAACCAAAGGCAACCTAATATCTCGAATGTAGTATTTCACAACATTCCTGGCGGGTCGGCCGCACTTCTCGGTGGGAACATTATTTACGTCTATAACGTAATATAACCTAACCTAATCCATCTAGCACCTCGCTGGTAATGTTTTACAAAATGCCGGTCGTGTCGTCCCGTACGTCTCGGCGCGGACATTATATACGTCTATAACGTTATATATCCTAACCTAAGGGAACCTAACATCTCGGATGTAGTATTTTCCAACATTCCTGGCGGGTCGGCCCCACTTCTCGGCGGGAACATTATTCACGTCTATAACGTAATATAACCTAACCTAACCCATCTAGACCCTCGCTGGTAATGTTTTACAAAATCCCTGTCGTGTCGGCCCGTACGTCTCCGTGGGGATATTATATACGTCTATAAAGTTATATATCCTAACCTAAGGGAACCTAACATCTCGGATGTAGTATTTTCCAACATTCCTGGCGGGGCGGCCGCTACTTCTTGGTGGGAACATTATATACGTCTATATCGTAATATAACCAAACCTAACCCATCTAGACCCTCGCTGGTAATGTTCTACAAAATCCCGGTCGTGTCGTCTCATACGTATCGGTGCGGACATTATATACGTCTATAACGTTATATATCCTAACCTAAGGGAACCTAACATCACGGATGTAGTATTTCACAACATTCCTGGCTGGTCGGCCCCACTTCTCGGTGGGAAAATTATATACGTTTATAACGTAGTATAACCTAACCTAACCCATCTAGCCACTCGCTTGTAATGTTTTGCAGAATCCCGGTCGTGTCGGCCCGTACGTCTCCGTGCGGACATTATATACGTCTATAACGTTATATATCCTAACCTAAGGGTACCTAACATCTCGCATGTAGTATCGCACAACATTCCTGGCTGGTCGGCCCCACTTCTCGGTGGGAACATTATATACGTTTATAAAGAAGTATAACCTAACCTAACCCATCTACACCCTCGCTTGTAATGTTTTACAGAATCCCGGTCGTGTCGTCCCGTACGTCTCGGCGCGGACATTATATACGTCTATAACGTTTTATATCCTAACCAAAGGCAACCTAACATCTCGAATGTAGTATTTCACAACATTCCTGGCGGGTCGGTCCCACTTCTCGGTGGGAACATTATTTACGTCTATAACGTAATATAACCTAACCTAATCCATCTAGAGCCTCGCTGGTAATGTTTTACAAAATCCCGGTCGTGTCGGCCCGTACTTCTCCGTGGGGACATTATATACGTCTATATTGTTATATATCCTAACCTAAGGCAACTTAACATCTCCGATGTAGTATTTTCCAACATTCCTGGCGAGTCGGCCCCTACTTCTCGGTGGGCACATTATATACGTCTATATCGTAATATAACCTAACCTAACCCATCTAGCCCCTCGCTTGTAATGTTTTGCAGAATCCCTGTCGTGTCGGCCCGTACGTCTCGGTGCGGACATTATATACGTCTATAACGTTATATATACTAACCTAAGCGAACCTAACACCTCGGATGTAGTATTTCACAACATTCCTGGCTGGTCGGCCCCACTTCTCGGTGGGAACATTATATACGTTTATAACGTAATATAACCTAACCTAACCCATCTAGCCCCTCGCTGGTTATGTTTTACAAAATCCCAGTCTTGTCGGCCCGTACTTTTCCGTGGGGACATTATATACGTCTATAATTTTATATATCCTAACCTAAGGCAACTTAACATCTCGGATGTAATATTTTCCAACATTCCTGGCGGGTCGGCCCCTACTTCTTGGTGGGCACATTATATACGTCTATATCGTAATATAACCTAACCTAACCCATCTAGACCCTCGCTTGTAGTGTTTTACAGAATCCCGGTCGTGTCGTCCCGTACGTCTCGCCGCGGACATTATATACGTCTATAACGTTTTGTATCCTAACCAAAGGCAACCTAACATCTCGAATGTAGTATTTCACAACATTCCTGGCGGGTCGGTCCCACTTCTCGGTGGGAACATTATTTACGTCTATAACGTAATATAACCTAACCTAATCCATCTAGACCCTCGCTTGTAATGTTTTCCAAAATCCCGGTCATGTCGGGCCGTACTTTTCCGTGGGGACATTTTATAAGTCTATAATTTTATATATCCTAACCTAAGGCAACTTAACATCTCGATTGTAGTATTTTCCAACATTCCTGGCGGGTCGGCCCCTACTTCTCGGTGGGCACATTATATACGTCTATATCGTAATATAACCTAACCTAACCCATCTAGACCCTCGCTGGCAATGTTTTACAGAATCCCGGTCGTGTCGTCTCGTACGTCTCGGTGCGGACATTATATACGTCTATATCGTTATATATCCTAACCTAGGGGAACCTAACATCTCGGATGTAGTATTTCACAACATTCCTGGCGGGTCGGCCCCACTTCTCGGTGGGAACATTATTTACGTCTATATCGTAATATAACCAAACCTAACCCATCTAGACCCTCGCTGGTAATGTTTTACAAAATCCCGGTCGTGTCGGCCCGTACTTCTCCGTGGGGACATTATATACGTCTATATCGTTATATATCCTAACCTAATGCAACTTAACATCTCCGATGTAGTATTTTCCGACATTCCTGGCGGGTCGGCCCCTACTTCTCGGTGGGCACATTATATACGTTTATATCGTAATATAACCTAACCTAACCCATCCAGCCCCTCGCTGGTAATGTTTTGCAGAATCCCGGTCGTGTCGGCCCGTACGTCTCGGTGCGGACATTATATACGTCTATAACGTTATATATCCTAACCAAAGGCAACCTAACATCTCGGATGTAGTATTTTCCAACATTCCTGGCGGGTCGGCCGCACTTCTCGGTGGGAACATTATTTACGTCTATAACGTAATATAACCTAACCTAATCCATCTAGAACCTCGCTGGTAATGTTTTACAAAATCCCGGTCGTGTCGGCCCGTACTTCTCCGTGGGGACATTATATACGTCTATAACGTTATACATCCTAACCTAAGGGAACCTAACATCTCGGATGTAGTATTTTCCAACATTCCAGGCGGGTCGGCCCCACTTATCGGCGGGAACATTATTCACGTCTATAACGTAATATAACCTAACCTAACCCATCTAGACCCTCGCTGGTAATGTTTTACAAAATCCCGGTCGTGTCGGCCCGTACTTCTCCGTGGGGACATTATATACGTCTATAAAGTTATATATCCTAACCTAAGGGAACCTAACATCTCGGATGTAGTATTTTCCAACATTCCTGGCGGGGCGGCCGCTACTTCTTGGTGGGAACATTATATACGTCTATATCGTAATATAACCTAACCTAACCCATCTAGACCCTCGCTGGTAATGTTCTACAAAATCCCGGTCGTGTCGTCTCGTACGTCTCGGTGCGGACATTATATACGTCTATAACGTTATATATCCTAACCTAAGGGAACCTAACATCATGGATGTAGTATTTCACAACATTCCTGGCTCGTCGGCCCCACTTCTCGGTGGGAAAATTATATACGTTTATAACGTAGTATAACCTAACCTAACCCATCTAGCCACTCGCTTGTAATGTTTTGCAGAATCCCGGTCGTGTCGGCCCGTACGTCTCCGTGCGGACATTATATACGTCTATAACGTTATATATCCTAACCTAAGGGTACCTAACATCTCGCATGTAGTATTTCACAACATTCCTGGCTGGTCGGCCCCACTTCTCGGTGGGAACATTATTTACGTCTATAACGTAATATAACCAAACCTAACCCATCTAGACCCTCGCTGGTAATGTTTTACAAAATCCCGGTCGTGTGGGCCCGTACTTCTCCGTGGGGACATTATATACGTCTATATCGTTATATATCCTAACCTAAGGCAACTTAACATCTCCGATGTAGTATTTTCCAACATTCCTGGCGGGTCGGCCCCTACTTCTCGGTGGGCACATTATATACGTCTATATCGTAATATAACCTAACCTAACCCATCTAGACCCTCGCTTGTAATGTTTTGCAGAATCCCGGTCGTGTCGTCCCGTACGTCTCGGTGCGGACATTATATACGTCTATAACGTTATATATCCTAACCAAAGGCAACTAAACATCTCGGATGTAGTATTTTCCAACATTCCTGGCGGGTCGGCCCCACACTTCGGTGGGAACATTATTTACGTCTATAACGTAATATAACCTAACCTAATCCATCTAGCACCTCGCTGGTAATGTTTTACAAAATCCCGGTCGTGTCGGCCCGTACTTCTCCGTGGGGACATTATATACGTCTATAACGTTATATATCCTAACCTAAGGGAACCTAACATCTCGGATGTAGTATTTTCCAACATTCCTGGCGGGTCGGCCCCACTTCTCGGCGGGAACATTATTCACGTCTATAACGTAATATAACCTAACCTAACCCATCTAGACCCTCGCTGGTAATGTTTTACAAAATCCCGGTCGTGTCGGCCCGTACTTCTCCGTGGGGACATTATATACGTCTATAACGTTATATATCCTAACCTAAGGGAACCTAACATCTCGGATGTAGTATTTTCCAACATTCCTGGCGGGGCGGCCGCTACTTCTTGGTGGGAACATTATATACGTCTATATCGTAATATAACCTAACCTAACCCATCTAGACCCTCGCTGGTAATGTTCTACAAAATCCCGGTCGTGTCGTCTCGTACGTCTCGGTGCGGACATTATATACGTCTATAACGTTATATATCCTAACCTAAGGGAACCTAACATCACGGATGTAGTATTTCACAACATTCCTGGCTTGTCGGCCCCACTTCTCGGTGGGAAAATTATATACGTTTATAACGTAGTATAACCTAACCTAACCCATCTAGCCCCTCGCTTGTAATGTTTTGCAGAATCCCGGTCGTGTCGGCCCGTACGTCTCCGTGCGGACATTATATACGTCTATAACGTTATATATCCTAACCCAAGGGTACCTAACATCTCGCATGTAGTATTTCACAACATTCCTGGCTGGTCGGCCCCACTTCTCGGTGGGAACATTATTTACGTCTATAACGTAATATAACCAAACCTAACCCATCTAGACCCTCGCTGGTAATGTTCTACAAAATCCCGGTCGTGTCGTCTCGTACGCCTCGGTGCGGACATTATATACGTCTATAACGTTATATATCCTAACCTAAGGGAACCTAACATCTCGGATGTAGTATTTCACAACATTCCTGTCTGGTCGGCCCCACTTCTCGGTGGGAACATTATATACGTCTATATCGTAATATAACCAAACGTAACCAATCTAGACCCTCGCTGGTAATGTTTTACAGAATCCCGGTCGTGTCATCTCGTACGTCTCGGTGCGGACATTATATACGTCTATAACGTTATATATCCTAACCAAAGGCAACTAAACATCTCGGATGTAGTATTTTCCAACATTCCTGGCGGGTCGGCCCCACACTTCGGTGGGAACATTATTTACGTCTATAACGTAATATAACCTAACCTAATCCATCTAGACCCTCGCTTGTAATGTTTTACAATATCCCGGTCGTGTCGGCCCGTACTTCTCCGTGGGGACATTATATACGTCTATATCGTTATATATCCTAACCTAAGGCAACCTAACATCTCGGATGTAGTATTTTCCAACATTCCTGGCGGGTCGGCCCCTACTTCTCGGTGGGCACATTATTTACGTCTATATCGTAATATAACTAAACCTAACCCATCTAGACCCTCGCTGGTAATGTTTTACAAAATCCCGGTCGTGTCGGCCCGTACTTCTGCGTGGGGACATTATATACGTCTATATCGTTATATATCCTAACCTAAGGCAACTTAACATCTCCGATGTAGTATTTTCCAACATTCCTGGCGGGTCGGCCCCTACTTCTCGGTGGGCACATTATATACGTCTATATCGTAATATAACCTAACCTAACCCATCTAGAACCTCGCTTGTAATGTTTTGCAGAATCCCGGTCGTGTCGTCCCGTACGTCTCGGTGCGGACATTATATACGTCTATAACGTTATAGATCCTAACCAAAGGCAACCTAATATCTCGAATGTAGTATTTCACAACATTCCTGGCGGGTCGGCCGCACTTCTCGGTGGGAACATTATTTACGTCTATAACGTAATATAACCTAACCTAATCCATCTAGCACCTCGCTGGTAATGTTTTACAAAATGCCGGTCGTGTCGTCCCGTACGTCTCGGCGCGGACATTATATACGTCTATAACGTTATATATCCTAACCTAAGGGAACCTAACATCTCGGATGTAGTATTTTCCAACATTCCTGGCGGGTCGGCCCCACTTCTCGGCGGGAACATTATTCACGTCTATAACGTAATATAACCTAACCTAACCCATCTAGACCCTCGCTGGTAATGTTTTACAAAATCCCGGTCGTGTCGGCCCGTACTTCTCCGTGGGGATATTATATACGTCTATAAAGTTATATATCCTAACCTAAGGGAACCTAACATCTCGGATGTAGTATTTTCCAACATTCCTGGCGGGGCGGCCGCTACTTCTTGGTGGGAACATTATATACGTCTATATCGTAATATAACCAAACCTAACCCATCTAGACCCTCGCTGGTAATGTTCTACAAAATCCCGGTCGTGTCGTCTCGTACGTATCGGTGCGGACATTATATACGTCTATAACGTTATATATCCTAACCTAAGGGAACCTAACATCACGGATGTAGTATTTTACAACATTCCTGGCTGGTCGGCCCCACTTCTCGGTGGGAAAATTATATACGTTTATAACGTAGTATAACCTAACCTAACCCATCTAGCCACTCGCTTGTAATGTTTTGCAGAATCCCGGTCGTGTCGGCCCGTACGTCTCCGTGCGGACATTATATACGTCTATAACGTTATATATCCTAACCTAAGGGTACCTAACATCTCGCATGTAGTATCGCACAACATTCCTGGCTGGTCGGCCCCACTTCTCGGTGGGAACATTATATACGTTTATAAAGAAGTATAACCTAACCTAACCCATCTACACCCTCGCTTGTAATGTTTTACAGAATCCCGGTCGTGTTGTCCCGTACGTCTCGGCGCGGACATTATATACGTCTATAACGTTTTATATCCTAACCAAAGGCAACCTAACATCTCGAATGTAGTATTTCACAACATTCCTGGCGGGTCGGTCCCACTTCTCGGTGGGAACATTATTTACGTCTATAACGTAATATAACCTAACCTAATCCATCTAGAGCCTCGCTGGTAATGTTTTACAAAATCCCGGTCGTGTCGGCCCGTACTTCTCCGTGGGGACATTATATACGTCTATATCGTTATATATACTAACCTAAGGCAACCTAACATCTCGGATGTAGTATTTTCCAACATTCCTGGCGGGTCGGCCCCTACTTCTAGGTGGGCACATTATATACGTCTATATCGTAATATAACCAAACCTAACCCATCTAGACCCTCGCTGGTAATGTTTTACAAAATCCCGGTCGTGTCGGCCCGTACTTCTCCGTGGGGACATTATATACGTCTATATTGTTATATATCCTAACCTAAGGCAACTTAACATCTCCGATGTAGTATTTTCCAACATTCCTGGCGAGTCGGCCCCTACTTCTCGGTGGGCACATTATATACGTCTATATCGTAATATAACCTAACCTAACCCATCTAGCCCCTCGCTTGTAATGTTTTGCAGAATCCCTGTCGTGTCGGCCCGTACGTCTCGGTGCGGACATTATATACGTCTATAACGTTATATATACTAACCTAAGCGAACCTAACACCTCGGATGTAGTATTTCACAACATTCCTGGCTGGTCGGCCCCACTTCTCGGTGGGAACATTATATACGTTTATAACGTAATATAACCTAACCTAACCCATCTAGCCCCTCGCTGGTTATGTTTTACAAAATCCCAGTCTTGTCGGCCCGTACTTTTCCGTGGGGACATTATATACGTCTATAATTTTATATATCCTAACCTAAGGCAACTTAACATCTCGGATGTAATATTTTCCAACATTCCTGGCGGGTCGGCCCCTACTTCTCGGTGGGCACATTATATACGTCTATATCGTAATATAACCTAACCTAACCCATCTAGACCCTCGCTTGTAATGTTTTGCAGAATCCCGGTCGTGTCGTCCCGTACGTCTCGGTGCGGACATTATATACGTCTATAACGTTATATATCCTAACCAAAGGCAACCTAATATCTCGAATGTAGTATTTTCCAACATTCCTGGCGGGTCGGCCCCACTTCTCGGCGGGAACATTATTCACGTCTATAACGTAATATAACCTAACCTAACCCATCTAGACCCTCGCTGGTAATGTTTTACAAAATCCCGGTCGTGTCGGCCCGTACATCTCCGCGGGGACATTATATACGTCTATAAAGTTATATATCCTAACCTAAGGGAACCTAACATCTCGGATGTAGTATTTTCCAACATTCCTGGCGGGGCGGCCGCTACTTCTTGGTGGGAACATTATATACGTCTATATCGTAATATAACCTAACCTAACCCATCTAGACCCTCGCTGGTAATGTTCTACAAAATCCCGGTCGTGTCGTCTCGTACGTCTCGGTGCGGACATTATATACGTCTATAACGTTATATATCCTAACCTAAGGGAACCTAACATCTCGGATGTAGTATTTTCCAACATTCCTGGCGGGTCGGCCCCACTTCTCGGCGGGAACATTATTCACGTCTATAACGTAATATAACCTAACCTAACCCATCTAGACCCTCGCTGGTAATGTTTTACAAAATCCCGGTCGTGTCGGCCCGTACTTCTCCGTGGGGACATTATATACGTCTATAACGTTATATATCCTAACCTAAGGGAACCTAACATCTCGGATGTAGTATTTTCCAACATTCCTGGCGGGGCGGCCGCTACTTCTTGGTGGGAACATTATATACGTCTATATCGTAATATAACCTAACCTAACCCATCTAGACCCTCGCTGGTAATGTTCTACAAAATCCCGGTCGTGTCGTCTCGTACGTCTCGGTGCGGACATTATATACGTCTATAACGTTATATATCCTAACCTAAGGGAACCTAACATCACGGATGTAGTATTTCACAACATTCCTGGCTTGTCGGCCCCACTTCTCGGTGGGTAAATTATATACGTTTATAACGTAGTATAACCTAACCTAACCCATCTAGCCCCTCGCTTGTAATGTTTTGCAGAATCCCGGTCGTGTCGGCCCGTACGTCTCCGTGCGGACATTATATACGTCTATAACGTTATATATCCTAACCCAAGGGTACCTAACATCTCGCATGTAGTATTTCACAACATTCCTGGCTGGTCGGCCCCACTTCTCGGTGGGAACATTATTTACGTCTATAACGTAATATAACCAAACCTAACCCATCTAGACCCTCGCTGGTAATGTTCTACAAAATCCCGGTCGTGTCGTCTCGTACGCCTCGGTGCGGACATTGTATACGTCTATAACATTATATATCCTAACCTAAGGGAACCTAACATCTCGGATGTAGTATTTCACAACATTCCTGTCTGGTCGGCCCCACTTCTCGGTGGGAACATTATATACGTCTATATCGTAATATAACCAAACGTAACCAATCTAGACCCTCGCTGGTAATGTTTTACAGAATCCCGGTCGTGTCGTCTCGTACGTCTCGGTGCGGACATTATATACGTCTATAACGTTATATATCCTAACCAAAGGCAACTAAACATCTCGGATGTAGTATTTTCCAACATTCCTGGCGGGTCGGCCCCACACTTCGGTGGGAACATTATTTACGTCTATAACGTAATATAACCTAACCTAATCCATCTAGACCCTCGCTTGTAATGTTTTACAATATCCCGGTCGTGTCGGCCCGTACTTCTCCGTGGGGACATTATATACGTCTATATCGTTATATATCCTAACCTAAGGCAACCTAACATCTCGGATGTAGTATTTTCCAACATTCCTGGCGGGTCGGCCCCTACTTCTCGGTGGGCACATTATTTACGTCTATATCGTAATATAACCAAACCTAACCCATCTAGACCCTCGCTGGTAATGTTTTACAAAATCCCGGTCGTGTCGGCCCGTACTTCTCCGTGGGGACATTATATACGTCTATATCGTTATATATCCTAACCTAAGGCAACTTAACATCTCCGATGTAGTATTTTCCAACATTCCTGGCGGGTCGGCCCCTACTTCTCGGTGGGCACATTATATACGTCTATATCGTAATATAACCTAACCTAACCCATCTAGAACCTCGCTTGTAATGTTTTGCAGAATCCCGGTCGTGTCGTCCCGTACGTCTCGGTGCGGACATTATATACGTCTATAACGTTATAGATCCTAACCAAAGGCAACCTAATATCTCGAATGTAGTATTTCACAACATTCCTGGCGGGTCGGCCGCACTTCTCGGTGGGAACATTATTTACGTCTATAACGTAATATAACCTAACCTAATCCATCTAGCACCTCGCTGGTAATGTTTTACAAAATGCCGGTCGTGTCGTCCCGTACGTCTCGGCGCGGACATTATATACGTCTATAACGTTATATATCCTAACCTAAGGGAACCTAACATCTCGGATGTAGTATTTTCCAACATTCCTGGCGGGTCGGCCCCACTTCTCGGCGGGAACATTATTCACGTCTATAACGTAATATAACCTAACCTAACCCATCTAGACCCTCGCTGGTAATGTTTTACAAAATCCCGGTCGTGTCGGCCCGTACTTCTCCGTGGGGATATTATATACGTCTATAAAGTTATATATCCTAACCTAAGGGAACCTAACATCTCGGATGTAGTATTTTCCAACATTCCTGCCGGGGCGGCCGCTACTTCTTGGTGGGAACATTATATACGTCTATATCGTAATATAACCAAACCTAACCCATCTAGACCCTCGCTGGTAATGTTCTACAAAATCCCGGTCGTGTCGTCTCGTACGTATCGGTGCGGACATTATATACGTCTATAACGTTATATATCCTAACCTAAGGGAACATAACATCACGGATGTAGTATTTCACAACATTCCTGGCTGGTCGGCCCCACTTCTCGGTGGGAAAATTATATACGTTTATAACGTAGTATAACCTAACCTAACCCATCTAGCCACTCGCTTGTAATGTTTTGCAGAATCCCGGTCGTGTCGGCCCGTACGTCTCCGTGCGGACATTATATACGTCTATAACGTTATATATCCTAACCTAAGGGTACCTAACATCTCGCATGTAGTATCGCACAACATTCCTGGCTGGTCGGCCCCACTTCTCGGTGGGAACATTATATACGTTTATAAAGAAGTATAACCTAACCTAACCCATCTACACCCTCGCTTGTAATGTTTTACAGAATCCCGGTCGTGTCGTCCCGTACGTCTCGGCGCGGACATTATATACGTCTATAACGTTTTATATCCTAACCAAAGGCAACCTAACATCTCGAATGTAGTATTTCACAACATTCCTGGCGGGTCGGTCCCACTTCTCGGTGGGAACATTATTTACGTCTATAACGTAATATAACCTAACCTAATCCATCTAGAGCCTCGCTGGTAATGTTTTACAAAATCCCGGTCGTGTCGGCCCGTACTTCTCCGTGGGGACATTATATACGTCTATATCGTTATATATACTAACCTAAGGCAACCTAACATCTCGGATGTAGTATTTTCCAACATTCCTGGCGGGTCGGCCCCTACTTCTCGGTGGGCACATTATTTACGTCTATATCGTAATATAACCAAACCTAACCCATCTAGACCCTCGCTGGTAATGTTTTACAAAATCCCGGTCGTGTCGGCCCGTACTTCTCCGTGGGGACATTATATACGTCTATATCGTTATATATCCTAACCTAAGGCAACTTAACATCTCCGATGTAGTATTTTCCAACATTCCTGGCGGGTCGGCCCCTACTTCTCGGTGGGCACATTATATACGTCTATATCGTAATATAACCTAACCTAACCCATCTAGAACCTCGCTTGTAATGTTTTGCAGAATCCCGGTCGTGTCGTCCCGTACGTCTCGGTGCGGACATTATATACGTCTATAACGTTATAGATCCTAACCAAAGGCAACCTAATATCTCGAATGTAGTATTTCACAACATTCCTGGCGGGTCGGCCGCACTTCTCGGTGGGAACATTATTTACGTCTATAACGTAATATAACCTAACCTAATCCATCTAGCACCTCGCTGGTAATGTTTTACAAAATGCCGGTCGTGTCGTCCCGTACGTCTCGGCGCGGACATTATATACGTCTATAACGTTATATATCCTAACCTAAGGGAACCTAACATCTCGGATGTAGTATTTTCCAACATTCCTGGCGGGTCGGCCCCACTTCTCGGCGGGAACATTATTCACGTCTATAACGTAATATAACCTAACCTAACCCATCTAGACCCTCGCTGGTAATGTTTTACAAAATCCCGGTCGTGTCGGCCCGTACTTCTCCGTGGGGATATTATATACGTCTATAAAGTTATATATCCTAACCTAAGGGAACCTAACATCTCGGATGTAGTATTTTCCAACATTCCTGGCGGGGCGGCCGCTACTTCTTGGTGGGAACATTATATACGTCTATATCGTAATATAACCAAACCTAACCCATCTAGACCCTCGCTGGTAATGTTCTACAAAATCCCGGTCGTGTCGTCTCGTACGTATCGGTGCGGACATTATATACGTCTATAACGTTATATATCCTAACCTAAGGGAACCTAACATCACGGATGTAGTATTTCACAACATTCCTGGCTGGTCGGCCCCACTTCTCGGTGGGAAAATTATATACGTTTATAACGTAGTATAACCTAACCTAACCCATCTAGCCACTCGCTTGTAATGTTTTGCAGAAACCCGGTCGTGTCGGCCCGTACGTCTCCGTGCGGACATTATATACGTCTATAACGTTATATATCCTAACCTAAGGGTACCTAACATCTCGCATGTAGTATCGCACAACATTCCTGGCTGGTCGGCCCCACTTCTCGGTGGGAACATTATATACGTTTATAAAGAAGTATAACCTAACCTAACCCATCTACACCCTCGCTTGTAATGTTTTACAGAATCCCGGTCGTGTCGTCCCGTACGTCTCGGCGCGGACATTATATACGTCTATAACGTTTTATATCCTAACCAAAGGCAACCTAACATCTCGAATGTAGTATTTCACAACATTCCTGGCGGGTCGGTCCCACTTCTCGGTGGGAACATTATTTACGTCTATAACGTAATATAACCTAACCTAACCCATCTAGCCCCTCGCTTGTAATGTTTTGCAGAATCCCTGTCGTGTCGGCCCGTACGTCTCGGTGCGGACATTATATACGTCTATAACGTTATATATACTAACCTAAGCGAACCTAACACCTCGGATGTAGTATTTCACAACATTCCTGGCTGGTCGGCCCCACTTCTCGGTGGGAACATTATATACGTTTATAACGTAATATAACCTAACCTAACCCATCTAGCCCCTCGCTGGTTATGTTTTACAAAATCCCAGTCTTGTCGGCCCGTACTTTTCCGTGGGGACATTATATACGTCTATAATTTTATATATCCTAACCTAAGGCAACTTAACATCTCGGATGTAGTATTTTCCAACATTCCTGGCGGGTCGGCCCCTACTTCTCGGTGGGCACATTATATACGTCTATATCGTAATATAACCTAACCTAACCCATCTAGACCCTCGCTTGTAATGTTTTGCAGAATCCCGGTCGTGTCGTCCCGTACGTCTCGGTGCGGACATTATATACGTCTATAACGTTATATATCCTAACCAAAGGCAACCTAATATCTCGAATGTAGTATTTTCCAACATTCCTGGCGGGTCGGCCCCACTTCTCGGCGGGAACATTATTCACGTCTATAACGTAATATAACCTAACCTAACCCATCTAGACCCTCGCTGGTAATGTTTTACAAAATCCCGGTCGTGTCGGCCCGTACTTCTCCGCGGGGACATTATATACGTCTATAAAGTTATATATCCTAACCTAAGGGAACCTAACATCTTGGATGTAGTATTTTCCAACATTCCTGGCGGGGCGGCCGCTACTTCTTGGTGGGAACATTATATACGTCTATATCGTAATATAACCTAACCTAACCCATCTAGACCCTCGCTGGTAATGTTCTACAAAATCCCGGTCGTGTCGTCTCGTACGTCTCGGTGCGGACATTATATACGTCTATAACGTTATATATCCTAACCTAAGGGAACCTAACATCACGGATGTAGTATTTCACAACATTCCTGGCTGGTCGGCCCCACTTCTCGGTGGGAAAATTATATACGTTTATAACGTAGTATAACCTAACCTAACCCATCTAGCCACTCGCTTGTAATGTTTTGCAGAATCCCGGTCGTGTCGGCCCGTACGTCTCCGTGCGAACATTATATACGTCTATAACGTTATATATCCTAACCTAAGGGTACCTAACATCTCGCATGTAGTATTTCACAACATTCCTGGCTGGTCGGCCCCACTTCTCGGTGGGAACATTATATACGTTTATAACGAAGTATAACCTAACCTAACCCATCTAGAACCTCGCTTGTAATGTTTTACAGAATCCCGGTCGTGTCGTCCCGTACGTCTCGGCGCGGACATTATATACGTCTATAACGTTTTATATCCTAACCAAAGGCAACCTAACATCTCGAATGTAGTATTTCACAACATTCCTGGCGGGTCGGCTCCACTTCTCGGTGGGAACATTATTTACGTCTACAACGTAATATAACCTAACCTAATCCATCTAGACCCTCGCTGGTAATGTTTTACAAAATCCCGGTCGTGTCGGCCCGTACTTCTCCGTGGGGACATTATATACGTCTATATCGTTATATATCCTAACCTAAGGCAACCTAACATCTCGGATGTAGTATTTTCCAACATTCCTGGCGGGTCGGCCCCTACTTCTAGGTGGGCACATTATATACGTCTATATCGTAATATAACCAAACCTAACCCATCTAGACCCTCGCTGGTAATGTTTTACAAAATCCCGGTCGTGTCGGCCCGTACTTCTCCGTGGGGACATTATATACGTCTATATCGTTATATATCCTAACCTAAGGCAACTTAACAGCTCCGATGTAGTATTTTCCAACATTCCTGGCGGGTCGGCCCCTACTTCTCGGTGGGCACATTATATACGTCTATATCGTAATATAACCTAACCTAACCCATCTAGCCCCTCGCTTGTAATGTTTTGCAGAATCCCTGTCGTGTCGGCCCGTACGTCTCGGTGCGGACATTATATACGTCTATAACGTTATATATACTAACCTAAGCGAACCTAACATCTCGGATGTAGTATTTCACAACATTCCTGGCTGGTCGGCCCCACTTCTCGGTGGGAACATTATATACGTTTATAACGTAATATAACCTAACCCAACCCATCTAGCCCCTCGCTGGTTATGTTTTACAAAATCCCAGTCTTGTCGGCCCGTACTTTTCCGTGGGGACATTATATACGTCTATAATTTTATATATCCTAACCTAAGGCAACTTAACATCTCGGATGTAGTATTTTCCAACATTCCTGGCGGGTCAGTCCCTACTTCTCGGTGGGCACATTATATACGTCTATATCGTAATATAACCTAACCTAACCCATCTAGTCTCTCGCTGGTAATGTTTTACAGAATCCCGGTCGTGTCGTCTCGTACGTCTCGGTGCGGACATTATATACGTCTATAACGTTATATATCCTAACCTAAGGGAACCTAACATCACGGATGTAGTATTTCACAACATTCCTGGCCGGTCGGCCCCACTTCTCGGTGGGAAAATTATATACGTTTATAACGTAGTATAACCTAACCTAACCCATCTAGCCACTCGCTTGTAATGTTTTGCAGAATCCCGGTCGTGTCGGCCCGTACGTCTCCGTGCGGACATTATATACGTCTATAACGTTATATATCCTAACCTAAGGGTACCTAACATCTCGCATGTAGTATCGCACAACATTCCTGGCTGGTCGGCCCCACTTCTCGGTGGGAACATTATATACGTTTATAAAGAAGTATAACCTAACCTAACCCATCTAGACCCTCGCTTGTAATGTTTTACAGAATCCCGGTCGTGTCGTCCCGTACGTCTCGGCGCGGACATTATATACGTCTATAACGTTTTATATCCTAACCAAAGGCAACCTAACATCTCGAATGTAGTATTTCACAACATTCCTGGCGGGTCGGTCCCACTTCTCGGTGGGAACATTATTTACGTCTATAACGTAATATAACCTAACCTAATCCATCTAGACCCTCGCTGGTAATGTTTTACAAAATCCCGGTCGTGTCGGCCCGTACTTCTCCGTGGGGACATTATATACGTCTATATCGTTATATATCCTAACCTAAGGCAACCTAACATCTCGGATGTAGTATTTTCCAACATTCCTGGCGGGTCGGCCCCTACTTCTAGGTGGGCACATTATATACGTCTATATCGTAATATAACCAAACCTAACCCATCTAGACCCTCGCTGGTAATGTTTTACAAAATCCCGGTCGTGTCGGCCCGTACTTCTCCGTGGGGACATTATATACGTCTATATCGTTATATATCCTAACCTAAGGCAACTTAACAGCTCCGATGTAGTATTTTCCAACATTCCTGGCGGGTCGGCCCCTACTTCTCGGTGGGCACATTATATACGTCTATATCGTAATATAACCTCACCTAACCCATCTAGCCCCTCGCTTGTAATGTTTTGCAGAATCCCTGTCGTGTCGGCCCGTACGTCTCGGTGCGGACATTATATACGTCTATAACGTTATATATACTAACCTAAGCGAACCTAACATCTCGGATGTAGTATTTCACAAATTCCTGGCTGGTCGGCCCGACTTCTCGGTGGGAACATTATATACGTTTATAACGTAATATAACCTAACCTAACCCATCTAGCCCCTCGCTGGTTATGTTTTACAAAATCCCAGTCTTGTCGGCCCGTACTTTTCCGTGGGGACATTATATACGTCTATAATTTTATATATCCTAACCTAAGGCAACTTAACATCTCGGATGTAGTATTTTCCAACATTCCTGGCGGGTCAGTCCCTACTTCTCGGTGGGCACATTATATACGTCTATATCGTAATATAACCTAACCTAACCCATCTAGTCCCTCGCTGGTAATGTTTTACAGAATCCCGGTCGTGTCGTCTCGTACGTCTCGGTGCGGACATTATATACGTCTATAACGTTATATATCCTAACCTAAGGGAACCTAACATCACGGATGTAGTATTTCACAACATTCGTGGCTGGTCGGCCCCACTTCTCAGTGGGAAAATTATATAAGTTTATAACGTAGTATAACATAACCTAACCCATCTAGCCCCTCGCTTGTAATGTTTTGCAGAATCCCGGTCGTGTCGGCCCGTATGTCTCGGTGCGGACATTATATACGTCTATAACGTTATATATCCTAACCTAAGCGAACCTAACATCTCGGATGTAGTATTTCACAACATTCCTGGCTGGTCGGCCCCACTTCTCGGTGGGAACATTATATACGTTTATAACGAAATATAACTTAACCTAACCCATCTAGACCCTCGCTTGTAATGTTTTACAGAAACCCGGTCGTGTCGTCCCGTACGTCTCGGTGCGGGCATTATATACGTCTATAACGTTATATATCCTAACCAAAGGCAACCTAACATCTCGAATGTAGTATTTAACAACATTCCTGGCGGGTCGGCCCCACTTCTCGGTGGGAACATTATCTACGTCTATAACGTAATATAACCTAACCTAACCCATCTAGCCCCTCGCTGGTTATGTTTTACAAAATCCCAGTCTTGTCGGCCCGTACTTTTCCGTGGGGACATTATATACGTCTATAATTTTATATATCCTAACCTAAGGCAACTTAACATCTCGGATGTAGTATTTTCCAACATTCCTGGCGGGTCAGTCCCTACTTCTCGGTGGGCACATTATATACGTCTATATCGTAATATAACCTAACCTAACCCATCTAGTCCCTCGCTGGTAATGTTCTACAAAATCCCGGTCGTGTCGTCTCGTACGTCTCGGTGCGGACATTATATACGTCTATAACGTTATATATCCTAACCTAAGGGAACCTAACGTCACGGATGTAGTATTTCACAACATTCCTGGCTGGTCGGCCCCACTTCTCGGTGGGAAAATTATATACGTTTATAACGTAGTATAACCTAACCTAACCCATCTAGACCCTCGCTGGTAATGTTCTACAAAATCCCGGTCGTGTCGTCTCGTACGTCTCGGTGCGGACATTATATACGTCTATAACGTTATATATCCTAACCTAAGGGAACCTAACATCACGGATGTAGTATTTCACAACATTCCTGGCGGGTCGGCTCCACTTCTCGGTGGGAACATTATTTACGTCTACAACGTAATATAACCTAACCTAATCCATCTAGACCCTCGCTGGTAATGTTTTACAAAATCCCGGTCGTGTCGGCCCGTACTTCTCCGTGGGGACATTATATACGTCTATATCGTTATATATCCTAACGTAAGGCAACTTAACAGCTCCGATGTAGTATTTTCCAACATTCCTGGCGGGTCGGCCCCTACTTCTCGGTGGGCACATTATATACGTCTGTATCGTAATATAACCTAACCTAACCCATCTAGCCCCTCGCTTGTAATGTTTTGCAGAATCCCTGTCGTGTCGGCCCGTACGTCTCGGTGCGGACATTATATACGTCTATAACGTTATATATGCTAACCTAAGCGAACCTAACATCTCGGATGTAGTATTTCACAACATTCCTGGCTGGTCGGCCCCACTTCTCGGTGGGAACATTATATACGTTTATAACGTAATATAACCTAACCTAACCCATCTAGCCCCTCGCTGGTTATGTTTTACAAAATCCCAGTCTTGTCGGCCCGTACTTTTCCGTGGGGACATTATATATGTCTATAATTTTATATATCCTAACCTAAGGCAACTTAACATCTCGGATGTAGTATTTTCCAACATTCCTGGCGGGTCAGTCCCTACTTCTCGGTGGGCACATTATATACGTCTATATCGTAATATAACCTAACCTAACCCATCTAGACCCTCGCTGGTAATGTTTTACAGAATCCCGGTCGTGTCGTCTCGTACGTCTCGGTGCGGACATTATATACGTCTATAACGTAATATATCCTAACCTAAGGGAACCTAACATCACGGATGTAGTATTTCACAACATTCGTGGCTGGTCGGCACCACATCTCGGTGGGAAAATTATATACGTTTATAACGTAGTATAACCTAACCTAACCCATCTAGCCCCTCGCTTGTAATGTTTTGCAGAATCCCGGTCGTGTCGGCCCGTACGTCTCGGTGCGGACATTATATACGTCTATAACGTTATATATCCTAACCTAAGCGAACCTAACATCTCGGATGTAGTATTTCACAACATTCCTGGCTGGTCGGCCCCACATCTCGGTTGGAACATTATATACGTTTATAACGAAGTATAACTTAACCTAACCCATCTAGACCCTCGCTTGTAATGTTTTACACAATCCCGGTCGTGTTGTCCCGTACGTCTCGGAGCGGGCATTATATACGTCTATTACGTTATATATCCTAACCAAAGGCAACCTAACATCTCGAATGTAGTATTTCACAACATTCCTGGCGGGTCGGCCCCACTTCTCGGTGGGAACATTATCTACGTCTATGACGTAATATAACCTAACCTAATCCATCTAGACCCTCGCTGGTAATGTTTTACAAAATCCCGGTCGTGTCGGCCCGTACTTCTCCGTGGGGACATTATATACGTCTATATCGTTATATATCCTAACCTAAGGCAACCTAACATCTCGGATGTAGTATTTTCCAACATTCCTGGCGGGTCGGCCCCTACTTCTAGGTGGGCACATTATATACGTCTATATCGTAATATAACCAAACCTAACCCATCTAGACCCTCGCTGGTAATGTTTTGCAGAATCCCTGTCGTGTCGGCCCGTACGTCTCGGTGCGGACATTATATACGTCTATAACGTTATATATACTAACCTAAGCGAACCTAACATCTCGGATGTAGTATTTCACAACATTCCTGGCTGGTCGGCCCGACTTCTCGGTGGGAACATTATATACGTTTATAACGTAATATAACCTAACCTAACCCATCTAGCCCCTCGCTGGTTATGTTTTACAAAATCCCAGTCTTGTCGGCCCGTACTTTTCCGTGGGGACATTATATACGTCTATAATTTTATATATCCTAACCTAAGGCAACTTAACATCTCGGATGTAGTATTTTCCAACATTCCTGGCGGGTCAGTCCCTACTTCTCGGTGGGCACATTATATACGTCTATATCGTAATATAACCTAACCTAACCCATCTAGTCCCTCGCTGGTAATGTTTTACAGAATCCCGGTCGTGTCGTCTCGTACGTCTCGGCGCGGACATTATATACGTCTATAACGTTTTATATCCTAACCAAAGGCAACCTAACATCTCGAATGTAGTATTTCACAACATTCCTGGCGGGTCGGTCCCACTTCTCGGTGGGAACATTATTTACGTCTATAACGTAATATAACCTAACCTAATCCATCTAGAGCCTCGCTGGTAATGTTTTACAAAATCCCGGTCGTGTCGGCCCGTACTTCTCCGTGGGGACATTATATACGTCTATATCGTTATATATACTAACCTAAGGCAACCTAACATCTCGGATGTAGTATTTTCCAACATTCCTGGCGGGTCGGCCCCTACTTCTAGGTGGGCACATTATATACGTCTATATCGTAATATAACCAAACCTAACCCATCTAGACCCTCGCTGGTAATGTTTTACAAAATCCCGGTCGTGTCGGCCCGTACTTCTCCGTGGGGACATTATATACGTCTATATTGTTATATATCCTAACCTAAGGCAACTTAACATCTCCGATGTAGTATTTTCCAACATTCCTGGCGAGTCGGCCCCTACTTCTCGGTGGGCACATTATATACGTCTATATCGTAATATAACCTAACCTAACCCATCTAGCCCCTCGCTTGTAATGTTTTGCAGAATCCCTGTCGTGTCGGCCCGTACGTCTCGGTGCGGACATTATATACGTCTATAACGTTATATATACTAACCTAAGCGAACCTAACACCTCGGATGTAGTATTTCACAACATTCCTGGCTGGTCGGCCCCACTTCTCGGTGGGAACATTATATACGTTTATAACGTAATATAACCTAACCTAACCCATCTAGCCCCTCGCTGGTTATGTTTTACAAAATCCCAGTCTTGTCGGCCCGTACTTTTCCGTGGGGACATTATATACGTCTATAATTTTATATATCCTAACCTAAGGCAACTTAACATCTCGGATGTAGTATTTTCCAACATTCCTGGCGGGTCGGCCCCTACTTCTCGGTGGGCACATTATATACGTCTATATCGTAATATAACCTAACCTAACCCATCTAGACCCTCGCTTGTAATGTTTTGCAGAATCCCGGTCGTGTCGTCCCGTACGTCTCGGTGCGGACATTATATACGTCTATAACGTTATATATCCTAACCAAAGGCAACCTAATATCTCGAATGTAGTATTTTCCAACATTCCTGGCGGGTCGGCCCCACTTCTCGGCGGGAACATTATTCACGTCTATAACGTAATATAACCTAACCTAACCCATCTAGACCCTCGCTGGTAATGTTTTACAAAATCCCGGTCGTGTCGGCCCGTACTTCTCCGCGGGGACATTATATACGTCTATAAAGTTATATATCCTAACCTAAGGGAACCTAACATCTCGGATGTAGTATTTTCCAACATTCCTGGCGGGGCGGCCGCTACTTCTTGGTGGGAACATTATATACGTCTATATCGTAATATAACCTAACCTAACCCATCTAGACCCTCGCTGGTAATGTTCTACAAAATCCCGGTCGTGTCGTCTCGTACGTCTCGGTGCGGACATTATATACGTCTATAACGTTATATATCCTAACCTAAGGGAACCTAACATCACGGATGTAGTATTTCACAACATTCCTGGCTGGTCGGCCCCACTTCTCGGTGGGAAAATTATATACGTTTATAACGTAGTATAACCTAACCTAACCCATCTAGCCACTCGCTTGTAATGTTTTGCAGAATCCCGGTCGTGTCGGCCCGTACGTCTCCGTGCGGACATTATATACGTCTATAACGTTATATATCCTAACCTAAGGGTACCTAACATCTCGCATGTAGTATTTCACAACATTCCTGGCTGGTCGGCCCCACTTCTCGGTGGGAACATTATATACGTTTATAACGAAGTATAACCTAACCTAACCCATCTAGAACCTCGCTTGTAATGTTTTACAGAATCCCGGTCGTGTCGTCCCGTACGTCTCGGCGCGGACATTATATACGTCTATAACGTTTTATATCCTAACCAAAGGCAACCTAACATCTCGAATGTAGTATTTCACAACATTCCTGGCGGGTCGGCTCCACTTCTCGGTGGGAACATTATTTACGTCTACAACGTAATATAACCTAACCTAATCCATCTAGACCCTCGCTGGTAATGTTTTACAAAATCCCGGTCGTGTCGGCCCGTACTTCTCCGTGGGGACATTATATACGTCTATATCGTTATATATCCTAACCTAAGGCAACCTAACATCTCGGATGTAGTATTTTCCAACATTCCTGGCGGGTCGGCCCCTACTTCTAGGTGGGCACATTATATACGTCTATATCGTAATATAACCAAACCTAACCCATCTAGACCCTCGCTGGTAATGTTTTACAAAATCCCGGTCGTGTCGGCCCGTACTTCTCCGTGGGGACATTATATACGTCTATATCGTTATATATCCTAACCTAAGGCAACTTAACAGCTCCGATGTAGTATTTTCCAACATTCCTGGCGGGTCGGCCCCTACTTCTCGGTGGGCACATTATATACGTCTATATCGTAATATAACCTAACCTAACCCATCTAGCCCCTCGCTTGTAATGTTTTGCAGAATCCCTGTCGTGTCGGCCCGTACGTCTCGGTGCGGACATTATATACGTCTATAACGTTATATATACTAACCTAAGCGAACCTAACATCTCGGATGTAGTATTTCACAACATTCCTGGCTGGTCGGCCCCACTTCTCGGTGGGAAAATTATATACGTTTATAACGTAGTATAACCTAACCTAACCCATCTAGACCCTCGCTGGTAATGTTCTGCAAAATCCCGGTCGTGTCGTCTCGTACGTCTCGGTGCGGACATTATATACGTCTATAACGTAATATATCCTAACCTAAGGGAACCTAACATCACGGATGTAGTATTTCACAACATTCGTGGCTGGTCGGCACCACATCTCGGTGGGAAAATTATATACGTTTATAACGTAGTATAACCTAACCTAACCCATCTAGCCCCTCGCTTGTAATGTTTTGCAGAATCCCGGTCGTGTCGGCCCGTACGTCTCGGAGCGGGCATTATATACGTCTATTACGTTATATATCCTAACCAAAGGCAACCTAACATCTCGAATGTAGTATTTCACAACATTCCTGGCGGGTCGGCCCCACTTCTCGGTGGGAACATTATCTACGTCTATGACGTAATATACCCTAACCTAATCCATCTAGACCCTCGCTGGTAATGTTTTACAAAATCCCGGTCGTGTCGGCCCGTACTTCTCCGTGGGGACATTATATACGTCTATATCGTTATATATCCTAACCTAAGGCAACCTAACATCTCGGATGTAGTATTTTCCAACATTCCTGGCGGGTCGGCCCCTACTTCTAGGTGGGCACATTATATACGTCTATATCGTAATATAACCAAACCTAACCCATCTAGACCCTCGCTGGTAATGTTTTACAAAATCCCGGTCGTGTCGGCCCGTACGTCTCGGTGCGGACATTATATACGTCTATAACGTTATATATGCTAACCTAAGCGAACCTAACATCTCGGATGTAGTATTTCACAACATTCCTGGCTGGTCGGCCCCACTTCTCGGTGGGAACATTATATACGTTTATAACGTAATATAACCTAACCTAACCCATCTAGCCCCTCGCTGGTTATGTTTTACAAAATCCCAGTCTTGTCGGCCCGTACTTTTCCGTGGGGACATTATATATGTCTATAATTTTATATATCCTAACCTAAGGCAACTTAACATCTCGGATGTAGTATTTTCCAACATTCCTGGCGGGTCGGTCCCACTTCTCGGTGGGAACATTATTTACTTCTATAACGTAATATAACCTAACCTAATCCATCTATACCCTCGCTGGTAATGTTTTACAAAATCCCGGTCGTGTCGGCCCGTACTTCTCCGTGGGGACATTATATACGTCTATAACGTTATATATCCTAACCTAAGGGAACCTAACATCTCGGATGTAGTATTTTCCAACATTCCTGGCGGGGCGGCCCCTACTTCTCGGTGGGCACATTATATACGTCTATATCGTAATATAACCTAACCTAACCCATCTAGCCCCTCGCTTGTAATGTTTTGCAGAATCCCGGTCGTGTCGGCCCGTACGTCTCGGTGCGGACATTATATACGTCTATAACGTTATATATCCTAACCTAAGCGAACCTAACATCTCGGATGTAGTATTTCACAACATTCCTGGCTGGTCGGCCCCACTTCTCGGTGGGAACGTTATATACGTTAATAACTAAGTATAACTTAACCTAACCCATCTAGAGCCTCGCTTGTAATGTTTTACAGAATCCCGGTCGTGTCGTCCCGTACGTCTCGGTGCGGACATTATATACGTCTATAACGTTATATATCCTAACCAAAGGCAACCTAACATCTCGAATGTAGTATTTCACAACATTCCTTGCGGGTCGGCCCCACTTCTCGGTGGGAACATTATTTACGTCTATAACGTAATATAACCTAACCTAATCCATCTAGACCCTCGCTGGTAATGTTTTACAAAATCCCGGTCGTGTCGGCCCGTACTTCTCCGTGGGCACATTATATACGTCTATAACGTTATATATCCTAACCTAAGGGAACCTAACATCTCGGATGTAGTATTTTCCAACATTCCTGGCGGGGCGGCCGCTACTTCTTGGTGGGAACATTATATACGCCTATATCGTAATATAACCTAACCTAACCCATCTAGACCCTCGCTCGTAATGTTCTACAAAATCCCGGTCGTGTCGTCTCGTACGTCTCGGTGCGGACATTATATACGTCTATAACGTTATATATCCTAACCTAAGGGAACCTAACGTCACGGATGTAGTATTTCACAACATTCCTGGCTGGTCGGCCCCACTTCTCGGTGGGAAAATTATATACGTTTATAACGTAGTATAACCTAACCTAACCCATCTAGACCCTCGCTGGTAATGTTCTGCAAAATCCCGGTCGTGTCGTCTCGTACGTCTCGGTGCGGACATTATATACGTCTATAACGTAATATATCCTAACCTAAGGGAACCTAACATCACGGATGTAGTATTTCACAACATTCGTGGCTGGTCGGCACCACATCTCGGTGGGAAAATTATATACGTTTATAACGTAGTATAACCTAACCTAACCCATCTAGCCCCTCACTTGTAATGTTTTGCAGAATCCCGGTCGTGTCGGCCCGTACGTCTCGGTGCGGACATTATATACGTCTATAACGTTATATATCCTAACCTAAGCGAACCTAACATCTCGGATGTAGTATTTCACAACATTCCTGGCTGGTCGGCCCCACATCTCGGTTGGAACATTATATACGTTTATAACGAAGTATAACTTAACCTAACCCATCTAGACCCTCGCTTGTAATGTTTTACACAATCCCGGTCGTGTCGTCCCGTACGTCTCGGAGCGGGCATTATATACGTCTATTACGTTATATATCCTAACCAAAGGCAACCTAACATCTCGAATGTAGTATTTCACAACATTCCTGGCGGGTCGGCCCCACTTCTCGGTGGGAACATTATCTACGTCTATGACGTAATATAACCTAACCTAATCCATCTAGACCCTCGCTGGTAATGTTTTACAAAATCCCGGTCGTGTCGGCCCGTACTTCTCCGTGGGGACATTATATACGTCTATATCGTTATATATCCTAACCTAAGGCAACCTAACATCTCGGATGTAGTATTTTCCAACATTCCTGGCGGGTCGACCCCTACTTCTAGGTGGGCACATTATATACGTCTATATCGTAATATAACCAAACCTAACCCATCTAGACCCTCGCTGGTAATGTTTTACAAAATCCCGGTCGTGTCGGCCCGTACTTCTCCGTGGGGACATTATATACGTCTATATCGTTATATATCCTAACCTAAGGCAACTTAACAGCTCCGATGTAGTATTTTCCAACATTCCTGGCGGGTCGGCCCCTACTTCTCGGTGGGCACATTATATACGTCTATATCGTAATATAACCTAACCTAACCCATCTAGCCCCTCGCTTGTAATGTTTTGCAGAATCCCTGTCGTGTCGGCCCGTACGTCTCGGTGCGGACATTATATACGTCTATAACGTTATATATACTAACCTAAGCGAACCTAACATCTCGGATGTAGTATTTCACAACATTCCTGGCTGGTCGGCCCGACTTCTCGGTGGGAACATTATATACGTTTATAACGTAATATAACCTAACCTAACCCATCTAGCCCCTCGCTGGTTATGTTTTACAAAATCCCAGTCTTGTCGGCCCGTACTTTTCCGTGGGGACATTATATACGTCTATAATTTTATATATCCTAACCTAAGGCAACTTAACATCTCGGATGTAGTATTTTCCAACATTCCTGGCGGGTCAGTCCCTACTTCTCGGTGGGCACATTATATACGTCTATATCGTAATATAACCTAACCTAACCCATCTAGTCCCTCGCTGGTAATGTTTTACAGAATCCCGGTCGTGTCGTCTCGTACGTCTCGGTGCGGACATTATATACGTCTATAACGTTATATATCCTAACCAAAGGCAACCTAACATCTCGAATGTAGTATTTAACAACATTCCTGGCGGGTCGGCCCCACTTCTCGGTGGGAACATTATCTACGTCTATAACGTAATATAACCTAACCTAACCCATCTAGCCCCTCGCTGGTTATGTTTTACAAAATCCCAGTCTTGTCGGCCCGTACTTTTCCGTGGGGACATTATATACGTCTATAATTTTATATATCCTAACCTAAGGCAACTTAACATCTCGGATGTAGTATTTTCCAACATTCCTGGCGGGTCAGTCCCTACTTCTCGGTGGGCACATTATATACGTCTATATCGTAATATAACCTAACCTAACCCATCTAGTCCCTCGCTGGTAATGTTCTACAAAATCCCGGTCGTGTCGTCTCGTACGTCTCGGTGCGGACATTATATACGTCTATAACGTTATATATCCTAACCTAAGGGAACCTAACGTCACGGATGTAGTATTTCACAACATTCCTGGCTGGTCGGCCCCACTTCTCGGTGGGAAAATTATATACGTTTATAACGTAGTATAACCTAACCTAACCCATCTAGACCCTCGCTGGTAATGTTCTACAAAATCCCGGTCGTGTCGTCTCGTACGTCTCGGTGCGGACATTATATACGTCTATAACGCTATATATCCTAACCTAAGGGAACCTAACATCACGGATGTAGTATTTCACAACATTCCTGGCGGGTCGGCTCCACTTCTCGGTGGGAACATTATTTACGTCTACAACGTAATATAACCTAACCTAATCCATCTAGACCCTCGCTGGTAATGTTTTACAAAATCCCGGTCGTGTCGGCCCGTACTTCTCCGTGGGGACATTATATACGTCTATATTGTTATATATCCTAACCTAAGGCAACCTAACATCTCGGATGTAGTATTTTCCAACATTCCTGGCGGGTCGGCCCCTACTTCTCGGTGGGCACATTATACACGTCTATATCGTAATATAACCAAACCTAACCCTTCTAGACCCTCGCTGGTAATGTTTTACAAAATCCCGGTCGTGTCGGCCCGTACTTCTCCGTGGGGACATTATATACGTCTATATCGTTATATATCCTAACGTAAGGCAACTTAACAGCTCCGATGTAGTATTTTCCAACATTCCTGGCGGGTCGGCCCCTACTTCTCGGTGGGCACATTATATACGTCTGTATCGTAATATAACCTAACCTAACCCATCTAGCCCCTCGCTTGTAATGTTTTGCAGAATCCCTGTCGTGTCGGCCCGTACGTCTCGGTGCGGACATTATATACGTCTATAACGTTATATATGCTAACCTAAGCGAACCTAACATCTCGGATTTAGTATTTCACAACATTCGTGGCTGGTCGGCACCACATCTCGGTGGGAAAATTATATACGTTTATAACGTAGTATAACCTAACCTAACCCATCTAGCCCCTCGCTTGTAATGTTTTGCAGAATCCCGGTCGTGTCGGCCCGTATGTCTCGGTGCGGACATTATATACGTCTATAACGTTATATATCCTAACCTAAGCGAACCTAACATCTCGGATGTAGTATTTCACAACATTCCTGGCTGGTCGGCCCCACTTCTCGGTGGGAACATTATATACGTTTATAACTAAGTATAACTTAACCTAACCCATCTAGAGCCTCGCTTGTAATGTTTTACAGAATCCCGGTCGTGTCGTCCCGTACGTCTCGGTGCGGACATTATATACGTCTATAACGTTATATATCCTAACCAAAGGCAACCTAACATCTCGAGTGTAGTATTTCACAACATTCCTTGCGGGTCGGCCCCACTTCTCGGTGGGAACATTATTTACGTCTATAACGTAATATAACCTTACCTAATCCATCTAGACCCTCGCTGGTAATGTTTTACAAAATCCCGGTCGTGTCGGCCCGTACTTCTCCGTGGGGACATTATATACGTCTATATCGTTATATATCCTAACCTAAGGCAACCTAACATCTCGGATGTAGTATTTTCCAACATTCCTGGCGGGTCGGCCCCTACTTCTCGGTGGGCACATTATATACGTCTATATCGTAATATAACCAAACGTAACCCATCTAGACCCTCGCTGGTAATGTTTTACAAAATCACGGTCGTGTCGGCCCGTACTTCTCCGTGGGGACATTATATACGTCTATATCGTTATATATCCTAACGTAAGGCAACTTAACAGCTCCGATGTAGTATTTTCCAACATTCCTGGCGGGTCGGCCCCTACTTCTCGGTGGGCACATTATATACGTCTGTATCGTAATATAACCTAACCTAACCCATCTAGCCCCTCGCTTGTAATGTTTTGCAGAATCCCTGTCGTGTCGGCCCGTACGTCTCGGTGCGGACATTATATACGTCTATAACGTTATATATGCTAACCTAAGCGAACCTAACATCTCGGATGTAGTATTTCACAACATTCCTGGCTGGTCGGCCCCACTTCTCGGTGGGAACATTATATACGTTTATAACGTAATATAACCTAACCTAACCCATCTAGCCCCTCGCTGGTTATGTTTTACAAAATCCCAGTCTTGTCGGCCCGTACTTTTCCGTGGGGACATTATATATGTCTATAATTTTATATATCCTAACCTAAGGCAACTTAACATCTCGGATGTAGTATTTTCCAACATTCCTGGCGGGTCGGTCCCACTTCTCGGTGGGAACATTATTTACTTCTATAACGTAATATAACCTAACCTAATCCATCTATACCCTCGCTGGTAATGTTTTACAAAATCCCGGTCGTGTCGGCCCGTACTTCTCCGTGGGGACATTATATACGTCTATAACGTTATATATCCTAACCTAAGGGAACCTAACATCTCGGATGTAGTATTTTCCAACATTCCTGGCGGGGCGGCCCCTACTTCTCGGTGGGCACATTATATACGTCTATATCGTAATATAACCTAACCTAACCCATCTAGCCCCTCGCTTGTAATGTTTTGCAGAATCCCGGTCGTGTCGGCCCGTACGTCTCGGTGCGGACATTATATACGTCTATAACGTTATATATCCTAACCTAAGCGAACCTAACATCTCGGATGTAGTATTTCACAACATTCCTGGCTGGTCGGCCCCACTTCTCGGTGGGAACGTTATATACGTTTATAACTAAGTATAACTTAACCTAACCCATCTAGAGCCTCGCTTGTAATGTTTTACAGAATCCCGGTCGTGTCGTCCCGTACGTCTCGGTGCGGACATTATATACGTCTATAACGTTATATATCCTAACCAAAGGCAACCTAACATCTCGAATGTAGTATTTCACAACATTCCTTGCGGGTCGGCCCCACTTCTCGGTGGGAACATTATTTACGTCTATAACGTAATATAACCTAACCTAATCCATCTAGACCCTCGCTGGTAATGTTTTACAAAATCCCGGTCGTGTCGGCCCGTACTTCTCCGTGGGCACATTATATACGTCTATAACGTTATATATCCTAACCTAAGGGAACCTAACATCTCGGATGTAGTATTTTCCAACATTCCTGGCGGGGCGGCCGCTACTTCTTGGTGGGAACATTATATACGTCTATATCGTAATATAACCTAACCTAACCCATCTAGACCCTCGCTGGTAATGTTCTACAAAATCCCGGTCGTGTCGTCTCGTACGTCTCGGTGCGGACATTATATACGTCTATAACGTTATATATCCTAACCTAAGGGAACCTAACGTCACGGATGTAGTATTTCACAACATTCCTGGCTGGTCGGCCCCACTTCTCGGTGGGAAAATTATATACGTTTATAACGTAGTATAACCTAACCTAACCCATCTAGACCCTCGCTGGTAATGTTCTGCAAAATCCCGGTCGTGTCGTCTCGTACGTCTCGGTGCGGACATTATATACGTCTATAACGTTATATATCCTAACCTAAGGGAACCTAACATCACGGATGTAGTATTTCACAACATTCGTGGCTGGTCGGCACCACATCTCGGTGGGAAAATTATATACGTTTATAACGTAGTATAACCTAACCTAACCCATCTAGCCCCTCGCTTGTAATGTTTTGCAGAATCCCGGTCGTGTCGGCCCGTACGTCTCGGTGCGGACATTATATACGTCTATAACGTTATATATCCTAACCTAAGCGAACCTAACATCTCGGATGTAGTATTTCACAACATTCCTGGCTGGTCGGCCCCACATCTCGGTTGGAACATTATATACGTTTATAACGAAGTATAACTTAACCTAACCCATCTAGACCCTCGCTTGTAATGTTTTACACAATCCCGGTCGTGTCGTCCCGTACGTCTCGGGGCGGGCATTATATACGTCTATTACGTTATATATCCTAACCAAAGGCAACCTAACATCTCGAATGTAGTATTTCACAACATTCCTGGCGGGTCGGCCCCACTTCTCGGTGGGAACATTATCTACGTCTATGACGTAATATAACCTAACCTAATCCATCTAGACCCTCGCTGGTAATGTTTTACAAAATCCCGGTCGTGTCGGCCCGTACTTCTCCGTGGGGACATTATATACGTCTATAACGTTATATATCCTAACCTAAGGGAACCTAACATCACGGATGTAGTATTTCACAACATTCCTGGCTGGTCGGCCCCACTTCTCGGTGGGAACATTATATACGTTTATAACGAAGTATAACCTAACCTAACCCATCTAGACCCTCGCTTGTAATGTTTTACAGAATCCCGGTCGTGTCGTCCCGTACGTCTCGGCGCGGACATTATATACGTCTATAACGTTTTATATCCTAGCCAAAGGCAACCTAACATCTCGAGTGTAGTATTTCACAACATTCCTGGCGGGTCGGTCCCACTTCTCGGTGGGAACATTATTTACTTCTATAACGTAATATAACCTAACCTAATCCATCTATACCCTCGCTGGTAATGTTTTACAAAATCCCGGTCGTGTCGGCCCGTACTTCTCCGTGGGGACATTATATACGTCTATAACGTTATATATCCTAACCTAAGGGAACCTAACATCTCGGATGTAGTATTTCACAACATTCCTGGCTGGTCGGCCCCACGTCTCGGTGGGAAAATTATATACGTTTATAACGTAGCATAACCTAACCTAACCCATCTAGCACCTCGCTTGTAATGTTTTGCAGAATCCCGGTCGTGTCGGCCCGTACGTCTCGGTGCGGACATTATATACGTCTATAACGTTATATATCCTAACCTAAGCGAACCTAACATCTCGGATGTAGTATTTCACAACATTCCTGGCTGGTCGGCCCCACTTCTCGGTGGGAACATTATATACGTTTATAACGAAATATAACTTAACCTAACCCATCTAGACCCTCGCTTGTAATGTTTTACAGAATCCCGGTCGTGTCGTCCCGTACGTCTCGGTGCGGGCATTATATACGTCTATAACGTTATATATCCTAACCAAAGGCAACCTAACATCTCGAATGTAGTATTTAACAACATTCCTGGCGGGTCGGCCCCACTTCTCGGTGGGAACATTATCTACGTCTATAACGTAATATAACCTAACCTAACCCATCTAGCCCCTCGCTGGTTATGTTTTACAAAATCCCAGTCTTGTCGGCCCGTACTTTTCCGTGGGGACATTATATACGTCTATAATTTTATATATCCTAACCTAAGGCAACTTAACATCTCGGATGTAGTATTTTCCAACATTCCTGGCGGGTCAGTCCCTACTTCTCGGTGGGCACATTATATACGTCTATATCGTAATATAACCTAACCTAACCCATCTAGTCCCTCGCTGGTAATGTTCTACAAAATCCCGGTCGTGTCGTCTCGTACGTCTCGGTGCGGACATTATATACGTCTATAACGTTATATATCCTAACCTAAGGGAACCTAACGTCACGGATGTAGTATTTCACAACATTCCTGGCTGGTCGGCCCCACTTCTCGGTGGGAAAATTATATACGTTTATAACGTAGTATAACCTAACCTAACCCATCTAGACCCTCGCTGGTAATGTTCTACAAAATCCCGGTCGTGTCGTCTCGTACGTCTCGGTGCGGACATTATATACGTCTATAACGTTATATATCCTAACCTAAGGGAACCTAACATCACGGATGTAGTATTTCACAACATTCCTGGCGGGTCGGCTCCACTTCTCGGTGGGAACATTATTTACGTCTACAACGTAATATAACCTAACCTAATCCATCTAGACCCTCGCTGGTAATGTTTTACAAAATCCCGGTCGTGTCGGCCCGTACTTCTCCGTGGGGACATTATATACGTCTATATCGTTATATATCCTAACCTAAGGCAACCTAACATCTCGGATGTAGTATTTTCCAACATTCCTGGCGGGTCGGCCCCTACTTCTCGGTGGGCACATTATATACGTCTATATCGTAATATAACCAAACCTAACCCATCTAGACCCTCGCTGGTAATGTTTTACAAAATCCCGGTCGTGTCGGCCCGTACTTCTCCGTGGGGACATTATATACGTCTATATCGTTATATATCCTAACGTAAGGCAACTTAACAGCTCCGATGTAGTATTTTCCAACATTCCTGGCGGGTCGGCCCCTACTTCTCGGTGGGCACATTATATACGTCTGTATCGTAATATAACCTAACCTAACCCATCTAGCCCCTCGCTTGTAATGTTTTGCAGAATCCCTGTCGTGTCGGCCCGTACGTCTCGGTGCGGACATTATATACGTCTATAACGTTATATATGCTAACCTAAGCGAACCTAACATCTCGGATGTAGTATTTCACAACATTCCTGGCTGGTCGGCCCCACTTCTCGGTGGGAACATTATATACGTTTATAACGTAATATAACCTAACCTAACCCATCTAGCCCCTCGCTGGTTATGTTTTACAAAATCCCAGTCTTGTCGGCCCGTACTTTTCCGTGGGGACATTATATATGTCTATAATTTTATATATCCTAACCTAAGGCAACTTAACATCTCGGATGTAGTATTTCACAACATTCGTGGCTGGTCGGCACCACATCTCGGTGGGAAAATTATATACGTTTATAACGTAGTATAACCTAACCTAACCCATCTAGCCCCTCGCTTGTAATGTTTTGCAGAATCCCGGTCGTGTCGGCCCGTATGTCTCGGTGCGGACATTATATACGTCTATAACGTTATATATCCTAACCTAAGCGAACCTAACATCTCGGATGTAGTATTTCACAACATTCCTGGCTGGTCGGCCCCACTTCTCGGTGGGAACATTATATACGTTTATAACTAAGTATAACTTAACCTAACCCATCTAGAGCCTCGCTTGTAATGTTTTACAGAATCCCGGTCGTGTCGTCCCGTACGTCTCGGTGCGGACATTATATACGTCTATAACGTTATATATCCTAACCAAAGGCAACCTAACATCTCGAATGTAGTATTTCACAACATTCCTGGATGGTCGGCCCCACTTCTCGGTGGGAACATTATATACGTTTATAACGTAATATAACCTAACCTAACCCATCTAGCCCCTCGCTGGTTATGTTTTACAAAATCCCAGTCTTGTCGGCCCGTACTTTTCCGTGGGGACATTATATATGTCTATAATTTTATATATCCTAACCTAAGGCAACTTAACATCTCGGATGTAGTATTTTCCAACATTCCTGGCGGGTCGGTCCCACTTCTCGGTGGGAACATTATTTACTTCTATAACGTAATATAACCTAACCTAATCCATCTATACCCTCGCTGGTAATGTTTTACAAAATCCCGGTCGTGTCGGCCCGTACTTCTCCGTGGGGACATTATATACGTCTATAACGTTATATATCCTAACCTAAGGGAACCTAACATCTCGGATGTAGTATTTCACAACATTCCTGGCTGGTCGGCCCCACTTCTCGGTGGGAACGTTATATACGTTTATAACTAAGTATAACTTAACCTAACCCATCTAGAGCCTCGCTTGTAATGTTTTACAGAATCCCGTTCGTGTCGTCCCGTACGTCTCGGTGCGGACATTATATACGTCTATAACGTTATATATCCTAACCAAAGGCAACCTAACATCTCGAATGTAGTATTTCACAACATTCCTTGCGGGTCGGCCCCACTTCTCGGTGGGAACATTATTTACGTCTATAACGTAATATAACCTAACCTAATCCATCTAGACCCTCGCTGGTAATGTTTTACAAAATCCCGGTCGCGTCGGCCCGTACTTCTCCGTGGGCACATTATATACGTCTATAACGTTATATATCCTAACCTAAGGGAACCTAACATCTCGGATGTAGTATTTTCCAACATTCCTGGCGGGGCGGCCGCTACTTCTTGGTGGGAACATTATATACGTCTATATCGTAATATAACCTAACCTAACCCATCTAGACCCTCGCTGGTAATGTTCTACAAAATCCCGGTCGTGTCGTCTCGTACGTCTCGGTGCGGACATTATATACGTCTATAACGTTATATATCCTAACCTAAGGGAACCTAACGTCACGGATGTAGTATTTCACAACATTCCTGGCTGGTCGGCCCCACTTCTCGGTGGGAAAATTATATACGTTTATAACGTAGTATAACCTAACCTAACCCATCTAGACCCTCGCTGGTAATGTTCTGCAAAATCCCGGTCGTGTCGTCTCGTACGTCTCGGTGCGGACATTATATACGTCTATAACGTTATATATCCTAACCTAAGGGAACCTAACATCACGGATGTAGTATTTCACAACATTCGTGGCTGGTCGGCACCACATCTCGGTGGGAAAATTATATACGTTTATAACGTAGTATAACCTAACCTAACCCATCTAGCCCGTCGCTTGTAATGTTTTGCAGAATCCCGGTCGTGTCGGCCCGTACGTCTCGGTGCGGACATTATATACGTCTATAACGTTATATATCCTAACCTAAGCGAACCTAACATCTCTGATGTAGTATTTCACAACATTCCTGGCTGGTCGGCCCCACATCTCGGTTGGAACATTATATACGTTTATAACGAAGTATAACTTAACCTAACCCATCTAGACCCTCGCTTGTAATGTTTTACACAATCCCGGTCGTGTCGTCCCGTACGTCTCGGTGCGGGCATTATATACGTCTATTACGTTATATATCCTAACCAAAGGCAACCTAACATCTCGAATGTAGTATTTCACAACATTCCTGGCGGGTCGGCCCCACTTCTCGGTGGGAACATTATCTACGTCTATGACGTAATATAACCTAACCTAATCCATCTAGACCCTCGCTGGTAATGTTTTACAAAATCCCGGTCGTGTCGGCCCGTACTTCTCCGTGGGGACATTATATACGTCTATAACGTTATATATCCTAACCTAAGGGAACCTAACATCACGGATGTAGTATTTCACAACATTCCTGGCTGGTCGGCCCCACTTCTCGGTGGGAACATTATATACGTTTATAACGAAGTATAACCTAACCTAACCCATCTAGAACCTCGCTTGTAATGTTTTACAGAATCCCGGTCGTGTCGTCCCGTACGTCTCGGCGCGGACATTATATACGTCTATAACGTTTTATATCCTAGCCAAAGGCAACCTAACATCTCGAATGTAGTATTTCACAACATTCCTGGCGGGTCGGTCCCACTTCTCGGTGGGAACATTATTTACTTCTATAACGTAATATAACCTAACCTAATCCATCTAGCACCTCGCTTGTAATGTTTTGCAGAATCCCGGTCGTGTCGGCCCGTACGTCTCGGTGCGGACATTATATACGTCTATAACGTTATATATCCTAACCTAAGGGTACCTAACATCTCGCATGTAGTATTTCACAACATTCCTGGCTGGTCGGCCCCACTTCTCGGTGGGAACCTTACATACGTTTATAACGAAGTATAACCTAACCTAACCCATCTAGACCCTCGCTTGTAATGTTTTACAGAATCCCGGTCGTGTCGTCCCGTACGTCTCGGCGCGGACATTATATACGTCTATAACGTTTTATATCCTAGCCAAAGGCAACCTAACATCTCGAATGTAGTATTTCACAACATTCCTGGCGGGTCGGTCCCACTTCTCGGTGGGAACATTATTTACGTCTATAACGTAATATAACCTAACCTAATCCATCTAGACCCTCGCTGGTAATGTTTTACAAAATCCCGGTCGTGTCGGCCCGTACTTCTCCGTGGGGACATTATATACGTCTATATCGTTATATATCCTAACCTAAGGCAACCTAACATCTCGGATGTAGTATTTTCCAACATTCCTGGCGGGTCGGCCCCTACTTCTCGGTGGGCACATTATATACGTCTATATCGTAATATAACCAAACCTAACCCATCTAGACCCTCGCTGGTAATGTTTTACAAAATCCCGGTCGTGTCGGCCCGTACTTCTCCGTGGGGACATTATATACGTCTATATCGTTATATATCCTAACGTAAGGCAACTTAACAGCTCCGATGTAGTATTTTCCAACATTCCTGGCGGGTCGGCCCCTACTTCTCGGTGGGCACATTATATACGTCTGTATCGTAATATAACCTAACCTAACCCATCTAGCCCCTCGCTTGTAATGTTTTGCAGAATCCCGGTCGTGTCGTCTCGTACGTCTCGGTGCGGACATTATATACGTCTATAACGTTATATATCCTAACCTAAGGGAACCTAACGTCACGGATGTAGTATTTCACAACATTCCTGGCTGGTCGGCCCCACTTCTCGGTGGGAAAATTATATACGTTTATAACGTAGTATAACCTAACCTAACCCATCTAGACCCTCGCTGGTAATGTTCTACAAAATCCCGGTCGTGTCGTCTCGTACGTCTCGGTGCGGACATTATATACGTCTATAACGTTATATATCCTAACCTAAGGGAACCTAACATCACGGATGTAGTATTTCACAACATTCCTGGCGGGTCGGCTCCACTTCTCGGTGGGAACATTATTTACGTCTACAACGTAATATAACCTAACCTAATCCATCTGGACCCTCGCTGGTAATGTTTTACAAAATCCCGGTCGTGTCGGCCCGTACTTCTCCGTGGGGACATTATATACGTCTATATCGTTATATATCCTAACCTAAGGCAACCTAACATCTCGGATGTAGTATTTTCCAACATTCCTGGCGGGTCGGCCCCTACTTCTCGGTGGGCACATTATATACGTCTATATCGTAATATAACCAAACGTAACCCATCTAGACCCTCGCTGGTAATGTTTTACAAAATCCCGGTCGTGTCGGCCCGTACTTCTCCGTGGGGACATTATATACGTCTATATCGTTATATATCCTAACGTAAGGCAACTTAACAGCTCCGATGTAGTATTTTCCAACATTCCTGGCGGGTCGGCCCCTACTTCTCGGTGGGCACATTATATACGTCTGTATCGTAATATAACCTAACCTAACCCATCTAGCCCCTCGCTTGTAATGTTTTGCAGAATCCCTGTCGTGTCGGCCCGTACGTCTCGGTGCGGACATTATATACGTCTATAACGTTATATATGCTAACCTAAGCGAACCTAACATCTCGGATGTAGTATTTCACAACATTCCTGGCTGGTCGGCCCCACTTCTCGGTGGGAACATTATATACGTTTATAACGTAATATAACCTAACCTAACCCATCTAGCCCCTCGCTGGTTATGTTTTACAAAATCCCAGTCTTGTCGGCCCGTACTTTTCCGTGGAGACATTATATATGTCTATAATTTTATATATCCTAACCTAAGGCAACTTAACATCTCGGATGTAGTATTTTCCAACATTCCTGGCGGGTCAGTCCCTACTTCTCGGTGGGCACATTATATACGTCTATATCGTAATATAACCTAACCTAACCCATCTAGACCCTCGCTGGTAATGTTTTACAGAATCCCGGTCGTGTCGTCTCGTACGTCTCGGTGCGGACATTATATACGTCTATAACGTTATATATCCTAACCTAAGGGAACCTAACGTCACGGATGTAGTATTTCACAACATTCCTGGCTGGTCGGCCCCACTTCTCGGTGGGAAAATTATATACGTTTATAACGTAGTATAACCTAACCTAACCCATCTAGACCCTCGCTGGTAATGTTCTACAAAATCCCGGTCGTGTCGTCTCGTACGTCTCGGTGCGGACATTATATACGTCTATAACGTTATATATCCTAACCTAAGGGAACCTAACATCACGGATGTAGTATTTCACAACATTCCTGGCGGGTCGGCTCCACTTCTCGGTGGGAACATTATTTACGTCTACAACGTAATATAACCTAACCTAATCCATCTAGACCCTCGCTGGTAATGTTTTACAAAATCCCGGTCGTGTCGGCCCGTACTTCTCCGTGGGGACATTATATACGTCTATATCGTTATATATCCTAACCTAAGGCAACCTAACATCTCGGATGTAGTATTTTCCAACATTCCTGGCGGGTCGGCCCCTACTTCTCGGTGGGCACATTATATACGTCTATATCGTAATATAACCAAACGTAACCCATCTAGACCCTCGCTGGTAATGTTTTACAAAATCCCGGTCGTGTCGGCCCGTACTTCTCCGTGGGGACATTATATACGTCTATATCGTTATATATCCTAACGTAAGGCAACTTAACAGCTCCGATGTAGTATTTTCCAACATTCCTGGCGGGTCGGCCCCTACTTCTCGGTGGGCACATTATATACGTCTGTATCGTAATATAACCTAACCTAACCCATCTAGCCCCTCGCTTGTAATGTTTTGCAGAATCCCTGTCGTGTCGGCCCGTACGTCTCGGTGCGGACATTATATACGTCTATAACGTTATATATGCTAACCTAAGCGAACCTAACATCTCGGATGTAGTATTTCACAACATTCCTGGCTGGTCGGCCCCACTTCTCGGTGGGAACATTATATACGTTTATAACGTAATATAACCTAACCTAACCCATCTAGCCCCTCGCTGGTTATGTTTTACAAAATCCCAGTCTTGTCGGCCCGTACTTTTCCGTGGAGACATTATATATGTCTATAATTTTATATATCCTAACCTAAGGCAACTTAACATCTCGGATGTAGTATTTTCCAACATTCCTGGCGGGTCAGTCCCTACTTCTCGGTGGGCACATTATATACGTCTATATCGTAATATAACCTAACCTAACCCATCTAGACCCTCGCTGGTAATGTTTTACAGAATCCCGGTCGTGTCGTCTCGTACGTCTCGGTGCGGACATTATATACGTCTATAACGTAATATATCCTAACCTAAGGGAACCTAACATCACGGATGTAGTATTTCACAACATTCGTGGCTGGTCGGCACCACATCTCGGTGGGAAAATTATATACGTTTATAACGTAGTATAACCTAACCTAACCCATCTAGCCCCTCGCTTGTAATGTTTTGCAGAATCCCGGTCGTGTCGGCCCGTACGTCTCGGTGCGGACATTATATACGTCTATAACGTTATATATCCTAACCTAAGCGAACCTAACATCTCGGATGTAGTATTTCACAACATTCCTGGCTGGTCGGCCCCACTTCTCGGTTGGAACATTATATACGTTTATAACGAAGTATAACTTAACCTAACCCATCTAGACCCTCGCTTGTAATGTTTTACAGAATCCCGGTCGTGTCGTCTCGTACGTCTCGGTGCGGACATTATATACGTCTATAACGTAATATATCCTAACCTAAGGGAACCTAACATCACGGATGTAGTATTTCACAACATTCGTGGCTGGTCGGCACCACATCTCGGTGGGAAAATTATATACGTTTATAACGTAGTATAACCTAACCTAACCCATCTAGCCCCTCGCTTGTAATGTTTTGCAGAATCCCGGTCGTGTCGGCCCGTACGTCTCGGTGCGGACATTATATACGTCTATAACGTTATATATCCTAACCTAAGCGAACCTAACATCTCGGATGTAGTATTTCACAACATTCCTGGCTGGTCGGCCCCACTTCTCGGTTGGAACATTATATACGTTTATAACGAAGTATAACTTAACCTAACCCATCTAGACCCTCGCTTGTAATGTTTTACACAATCCCGGTCGTGTCGTCCCGTACGTCTCGGTGCGGGCATTATATACGTCTATTACGTTATATATCCTAACCAAAGGCAACCTAACATCTCGAATGTAGTATTTCACAACATTCCTGGCGGGTCGGCCCCACTTCTCGGTGGGAACATTATCTACGTCTATAACGTAATATAACCTAACCTAATCCATCTAGACCCTCGCTGGTAATGTTTTACAAAATCCCGGTCGTGTCGGCCCGTACTTCTCCGTGGGGACATTATATACGTCTATAACGTTATATATCCTAACCTAAGGGAACCTAACATCACGGATGTAGTATTTCACAACATTCCTGGCTGGTCGGCCCCACTTCTCGGTGGGAACATTATATACGTTTATAACGAAGTATAACCTAACCTAACCCATCTAGACCCTCGCTTGTAATGTTTTACAGAATCCCGGTCGTGTCGTCCCGTACGTCTCGGCACGGACATTATATACGTCTATAACGTTTTATATCCTAGCCAAAGGCAACCTAACATCTCGAATGTAGTATTTCACAACATTCCTGGCGGGTCGGTCCCACTTCTCGGTGGGAACATTATTTACTTCTATAACGTAATATAACCTAACCTAATCCATCTATACCCTCGCTGGTAATGTTTTACGAAATCCCGGTCGTGTCGGCCCGTACTTCTCCGTGGGGACATTATATACTTCTATAACGTTATATATCCTAACCTAAGGGAACCTAACATCTCGGATGTAGTATTTTCCAACATTCCTGGCGGGGCGGCCCCTACTTCTCGGTGGGCACATTATATACGTCTATATCGTAATATAACCTAACCTAACCCATCTAGCCCCTCGCTTGTAATGTTTTGCAGAATCCCGGTCGTGTCGGCCCGTACGTCTCGGTGCGGACATTATATACGTCTATAACGTTATATATCCTAACCTAAGGGTACCTAACATCTCGCATGTAGTATTTCACAACATTCCTGGCTGGTCGGCCCCACTTCTCGGTGGGAACCTTATATACGTTTATAACGAAGTATAACCTAACCTAACCCATCTAGACCCTCGCTTGTAATGTTTTACAGAATCCCGGTCGTGTCGTCCCGTACGTCTCGGCGCGGACATTATATACGTCTATAACGTTTTATATCCTAGCCAAAGGCAACCTAACATCTCGAATGTAGTATTTCACAACATTCCTGGCGGGTCGGTCCCACTTCTCGGTGGGAACATTATTTACGTCTATAACGTAATATAACCTAACCTAATCCATCTAGACCCTGGCTGGTAATGTTTTACAAAATCCCGGTCGTGTCGGCCCGTACTTCTCCGTGGGGACATTATATACGTCTATATCGTTATATATCCTAACCTAAGGCAACCTAACATCTCGGATGTAGTATTTTCCAACATTCCTGGCGGGTCGGCCCCTACTTCTCGGTGGGCACATTATATACGTCTATATCGTAATATAACCAAACCTAACCCATCTAGACCCTCGCTGGTAATGTTTTACAAAATCCCGGTCGTGTCGGCCCGTACTTCTCCGTGGGGACATTATATACGTCTATATCGTTATATATCCTAACGTAAGGCAACTTAACAGCTCCGATGTAGTATTTTCCAACATTCCTGGCGGGTCGGCCCCTACTTCTCGGTGGGCACATTATATACGTCTGTATCGTAATATAACCTAACCTAACCCATCTAGCCCCTCGCTTGTAATGTTTTGCAGAATCCCGGTCGTGTCGTCTCGTACGTCTCGGTGCGGACATTATATACGTCTATAACGTTATATATCCTAACCTAAGGGAACCTAACGTCACGGATGTAGTATTTCACAACATTCCTGGCTGGTCGGCCCCACTTCTCGGTGGGAAAATTATATACGTTTATAACGTAGTATAACCTAACCTAACCCATCTAGACCCTCGCTGGTAATGTTCTACAAAATCCCGGTCGTGTCGTCTCGTACGTCTCGGTGCGGACATTATATACGTCTATAACGTTATATATCCTAACCTAAGGGAACCTAACATCACGGATGTTGTATTTCACAACATTCCTGGCTGGTCGGCCCCACTTCTCGGTGGGAAAATTATATACGTTTATAACGTAGCATAACCTAACCTAAACCATCTAGCACCTCGCTTGTAATGTTTTGCAGAATCCCGGTCGTGTCGGCCCGTACGTCTCGGTGCGGACATTATATACGTCTATAACGTTATATATCCTAACCTAAGGGTACCTAACATCTCGCATGTAGTATTTCACAACATTCCTGGCGGGTCGGTCCCACTTCTCGGTGGGAACATTATTTACGTCTATAACGTAATATAACCTAACCTAATCCATCTAGACCCTCGCTGGTAATGTTTTACAAAATCCCGGTCGTGTCGGCCCGTACTTCTCCGTGGGGACATTATATACGTCTATATCGTTATATATCCTAACCTAAGGCAACCTAACATCTCGGATGTAGTATTTTCCAACATTCCTGGCGGGTCGGCCCCTACTTCTCGGTGGGCACATTATATACGTCTGTATCGTAATATAACCTAACCTAACCCATCTAGCCCCTCGCTTGTAATGTTTTGCAGAATCCCGGTCGTGTCGTCTCGTACGTCTCGGTGCGGACATTATATACGTCTATAACGTTATATATCCTAACCTAAGGGAACCTAACGTCACGGATGTAGTATTTCACAACATTCCTGGCTGGTCGGCCCCACTTCTCGGTGGGAAAATTATATACGTTTATAACGTAGTATAACCTAACCTAACCCATCTAGACCCTCGCTGGTAATGTTCTACAAAATCCCGGTCGTGTCGTCTCGTACGTCTCGGTGCGGACATTATATACGTCTATAACGTTATATATCCTAACCTAAGGGAACCTAACATCACGGATGTAGTATTTCACAACATTCCTGGCGGGTCGGCTCCACTTCTCGGTGGGAACATTATTTACGTCTACAACGTAATATAACCTAACCTAATCCATCTAGACCCTCGCTGGTAATGTTTTACAAAATCCCGGTCGTGTCGGCCCGTACTTCTCCGTGGGGACATTATATACGTCTATATCGTTATATATCCTAACCTAAGGCAACCTAACATCTCGGATGTAGTATTTTCCAACATTCCTGGCGGGTCGGCCCCTACTTCTCGGTGGGCACATTATATACGTCTATATCGTAATATAACCAAACGTAACCCATCTAGACCCTCGCTGGTAATGTTTTACAAAATCCCGGTCGTGTCGGCCCGTACTTCTCCGTGGGGACATTATATACGTCTATATCGTTATATATCCTAACGTAAGGCAACTTAACAGCTCCGATGTAGTATTTTCCAACATTCCTGGCGGGTCGGCCCCTACTTCTCGGTGGGCACATTATATACGTCTGTATCGTAATATAACCTAACCTAACCCATCTAGCCCCTCGCTTGTAATGTTTTGCAGAATCCCTGTCGTGTCGGACCGTACGTCTCGGTGCGGACATTATATACGTCTATAACGTTATATATGCTAACCTAAGCGAACCTAACATCTCGGATGTAGTATTTCACAACATTCCTGGCTGGTCGGCCCCACTTCTCGGTGGGAACATTATATACGTTTATAACGTAATATAACCTAACCTAACCCATCTAGCCCCTCGCTGGTTATGTTTTACAAAATCCCAGTCTTGTCGGCCCGTACTTTTCCGTGGAGACATTATATATGTCTATAATTTTATATATCCTAACCTAAGGCAACTTAACATCTCGGATGTAGTATTTTCCAACATTCCTGGCGGGTCAGTCCCTACTTCTCGGTGGGCACATTATATACGTCTATATCGTAATATAACCTAACCTAACCCATCTAGACCCTCGCTGGTAATGTTTTACAGAATCCCGGTCGTGTCGTCTCGTACGTCTCGGTGCGGACATTATATACGTCTATAACGTAATATATCCTAACCTAAGGGAACCTAACATCACGGATGTAGTATTTCACAACATTCGTGGCTGGTCGGCACCACATCTCGGTGGGAAAATTATATACGTTTATAACGTAGTATAACCTAACCTAACCCATCTAGCCCCTCGCTTGTAATGTTTTGCAGAATCCCGGTCGTGTCGGCCCGTACGTCTCGGTGCGGACATTATATACGTCTATAACGTTATATATCCTAACCTAAGCGAACCTAACATCTCGGATGTAGTATTTCACAACATTCCTGGCTGGTCGGCCCCACTTCTCGGTTGGAACATTATATACGTTTATAACGAAGTATAACTTAACCTAACCCATCTAGACCCTCGCTTGTAATGTTTTACACAATCCCGGTCGTGTCGTCCCGTACGTCTCGGTGCGGGCATTATATACGTCTATTACGTTATATATCCTAACCAAAGGCAACCTAACATCTCGAATGTAGTATTTCACAACATTCCTGGCGGGTCGGCCCCACTTCTCGGTGGGAACATTATCTACGTCTATAACGTAATATAACCTAACCTAATCCATCTAGACCCTCGCTGGTAATGTTTTACAAAATCCCGGTCGTGTCGGCCCGTACTTCTCCGTGGGGACATTATATACGTCTATAACGTTATATATCCTAACCTAAGGGAACCTAACATCACGGATGTAGTATTTCACAACATTCCTGGCTGGTCGGCCCCACTTCTCGGTGGGAACATTATATACGTTTATAACGAAGTATAACCTAACCTAACCCATCTAGACCCTCGCTTGTAATGTTTTACAGAATCCCGGTCGTGTCGTCCCGTACGTCTCGGCACGGACATTATATACGTCTATAACGTTTTATATCCTAGCCAAAGGCAACCTAACATCTCGAATGTAGTATTTCACAACATTCCTGGCGGGTCGGTCCCACTTCTCGGTGGGAACATTATTTACTTCTATAACGTAATATAACCTAACCTAATCCATCTATACCCTCGCTGGTAATGTTTTACGAAATCCCGGTCGTGTCGGCCCGTACTTCTCCGTGGGGACATTATATACTTCTATAACGTTATATATCCTAACCTAAGGGAACCTAACATCTCGGATATAGTATTTTCCAACATTCCTGGCGGGGCGGCCCCTACTTCTCGGTGGGCACATTATATACGTCTATATCGTAATATAACCTAACCTAACCCATCTAGCCCCTCGCTTGTAATGTTTTGCAGAATCCCGGTCGTGTCGGCCCGTACGTCTCGGTGCGGACATTATATACGTCTATAACGTTATATATCCTAACCTAAGCGAACCTAACATCTCGGATGTAGTATTTCACAACATTCCTGGCTGGTCGGCCCCACTTCTCGGTGGGAACATTATATACGTTTATAACTAAGTATAACTTAACCTAACCCATCTAGAGCCTCGCTTGTAATGTTTTACAGAATCCCGGTCGTGTCGTCCCGTACGTCTCGGTGCGGACATTATATACGTCCATAACGTTATATATCCTAACCAAAGGCAACCTAACATCTCGAATGTAGTATTTCACAACATTCCTTGCGGGTCGGCCCCACTTCTCGGTGGGAACATTATTTACGTCTATAACGTAATATAACCTAACCTAATCCATCTAGACCCTCGCTGGTAATGTTTTACAAAATCCCGGTCGTGTCGGCCCGTACTTCTCCGTGGGGACATTATATACGTCTATAACGTTATATATCCTAACCTAAGGGAACCTAACATCTCGGATGTAGTATTTTCCAACATTCCTGGCTGGGCGGCCGCTACATCTTGGTGGGAACATTATATACGTCTATATCGTAATATAACCTAACCTAACCCATCTAGACCCTCGCTGGTAATGTTCTACAAAATCCCGGTCGTGTCCTCTCGTACGTCTCGGTGCGGACATTATATACGTCTATAACGTTATATATCCTAACCTAAGGGAACCTAACGTCACGGATGTAGTATTTCACAACATTCCTGGCTGGTCGGCCCCACTTCTCGGTGGGAAAATTATATACGTTTATAACGTAGTATAACCTAACCTAACCCATCTAGACCCTCGCTGGTAATGTTCTACAAAATCCCGGTCGTGTCGTCTCGTACGTCTCGGTGCGGACATTATATACGTCTATAACGTTATATATCCTAACCTAAGGGAACCTAACATCACGGATGTAGTATTTCACAACATTCCTGGCTGGTCGGCCCCACTTCTCGGTGGGAAAATTATATACGTTTATAACGTAGCATAACCTAACCTAACCCATCTAGCACCTCGCTTGTAATGTTTTGCAGAATCCCGGTCGTGTCGGCCCGTACGTCTCGGTGCGGACATTATATACGTCTATAACGTTATATATCCTAACCTAAGGGTACCTAACATCTCGCATGTAGTATTTCACAACATTCCTGGCTGGTCGGCCCCACTTCTCGGTGGGAACCTTATATACGTTTATAACGAAGTATAACCTAACCTAACCCATCTAGACCCTCGCTTGTAATGTTTTACAGAATCCCGGTCGTGTCGTCCCGTACGTCTCGGCGCGGACATTATATACGTCTATAACGTTTCATATCCTAACCAAAGGCAACCTAACATCTCGAATGTAGTATTTCACAACATTCCTGGCGGGTCGGCTCCACTTCTCGGTGGGAACATTATTTACGTCTATAACGTAATATAACCTAACCTAATCCATCTAGACCCTCGCTGGTAATGTTTTACAAAATCCCGGTCGTGTCGGCCCGTACTTCTCCGTGGGGACATTATATACGTCTATATCGTTATATATCCTAACCTAAGGCAACCTAACATCTCGAATGTAGTATTTCACAACATTCCTGGCGGGTCGGCCCCACTTCTCGGTGGGAACATTATCTACGTCTATAACGTAATATAACCTAACCTAATCCATCTAGACCCTCGCTGGTAATGTTTTACAAAATCCCGGTCGTGTCGGCCCGTACTTCTCCGTGGGGACATTATATACGTCTATAACGTTATATATCCTAACCTAAGGGAACCTAACATCACGGATGTAGTATTTCACAACATTCCTGGCTGGTCGGCCCCACTTCTCGGTGGGAACATTATATACGTTTATAACGAAGTATAACCTAACCTAACCCATCTAGACCCTCGCTTGTAATGTTTTACAGAATCCCGGTCGTGTCGTCCCGTACGTCTCGGCGCGGACATTATATACGTCTATAACGTTTTATATCCTAGCCAAAGGCAACCTAACATCTCGAATGTAGTATTTCACAACATTCCTGGCGGGTCGGTCCCACTTCTCGGTGGGAACATTATTTACTTCTATAACGTAATATAACCTAACCTAATCCATCTATACCCTCGCTGGTAATGTTTTACAAAATCCCGGTCGTGTCGGCCCGTACTTCTCCGTGGGGACATTATATACGTCTATAACGTTATATATCCTAACCTAAGGGAACCTAACATCTCGGATGTAGTATTTTCCAACATTCCTGGCGGGGCGGCCCCTACTTCTCGCTGGGCACATTATATACGTCTATATCGTAATATAACCTAACCTAACCCATCTAGCCCCTCGCTTGTAATGTTTTGCAGAATCCCGGTCGTGTCGGCCCGTACGTCTCGGTGCGGACATTATATACGTCTATAACGTTATATATCCTAACCTAAGCGAACCTAACATCTCGGATGTAGTATTTCACAACATTCCTGGCTGGTCGGCCCCACTTCTCGGTGGGAACATTATATACGTTTATAACTAAGTATAACTTAACCTAACCCATCTAGAGCCTCGCTTGTAATGTTTTACAGAATCCCGGTCGTGTCGTCCCGTACGTCTCGGTGCGGACATTATATACGTCTATAACGTTATATATCCTAACCAAAGGCAACCTAACATCTCGAATGTAGTATTTCACAACATTCCTTGCGGGTCGGCCCCACTTCTCGGTGGGAACATTATTTACGTCTATAACGTAATATAACCTAACCTAATCCATCTAGACCCTCGCTGGTAATGTTTTACAAAATCCCGGTCGTGTCGGCCCGTACTTCTCCGTGGGGACATTATATACGTCTATAACGTTATATATCCTAACCTAAGGGAACCTAACATCTCGGATGTAGTATTTTCCAACATTCCTGACGGGGCGGCCGCTACTTCTTGGTGGGAACATTATATACGTCTATATCGTAATATAACCTAACCTAACCCATCTAGACCCTCGCCGGTAATGTTCTACAAAATCCCGGTCGTGTCGTCTCGTACGTCTCGGTGCGGACATTATATACGTCTATAACGTTATATATCCTAACCTAAGGGAACCTAACGTCACGGATGTAGTATTTCACAACATTCCTGGCTGGTCGGCCCCACTTCTCGGTGGGAAAATTATATACGTTTATAACGTAGTATAACCTAACCTAACCCATCTAGACCCTCGCTGGTAATGTGCTACAAAGTCCCGGTCGTGTCGTCTCGTACGTCTCGGTGCGGACATTATATACGTCTATAACGTTATATATCCTAACCTAAGGGAACCTAACATCACGGATGTAGTATTTCACAACATTCCTGGCTGGTCGGCCCCACTTCTCGGTGGGAAAATTATATACGTTTATAACGTAGCATAACCTAACCTAACCCATCTAGCACCTCGCTTGTAATGTTTTGCAGAATCCCGGTCGTGTCGGCCCGTACGTCTCGGTGCGGACATTATATACGTCTATAACGTTATATATCCTAACCTAAGGGTACCTAACATCTCGCATGTAGTATTTCACAACATTCCTGGCTGGTCGGCCCCACTTCTCGGTGGGAACCTTATATACGTTTATAACGAAGTATAACCTAACCTAACCCATCTAGACCCTCGCTTGTAATGTTTTACAGAATCCCGGTCGTGTCGTCCCGTACGTCTCGGCGCGGACATTATATACGTCTATAACGTTTCATATCCTAACCAAAGGCAACCTAACATCTCGAATGTAGTATTTCACAACATTCCTGGCGGGTCGGCTCCACTTCTCGGTGGGAACATTATTTACGTCTATAACGTAATATAACCTAACCTAATCCATCTAGACCCTCGCTGGTAATGTTTTACAAAATCCCGGTCGTGTCGGCCCGTACTTCTCCGTGGGGACATTATATACGTCTATATCGTTATATATCCTAACCTAAGGCAACCTAACATCTCGGATGTAGTATTTTCCAACATTCCTGGCGGGTCGGCCCCTACTTCTCGGTGGGCACATTATATACGTCTATATCGTAATATAACCAAACCTAACCCATCTAGACCCTCGCTGGTAATGTTTCACAAAATCCCGGTCGTGTCGGCCCGTACTTCTCCGTGGGGACATTATATACGTCTATATCGTTATATATCCTAACGTAAGGCAACTTAACAGCTCCGATGTAGTATTTTCCAACATTCCTGGCGGGTCGGCCCCTACTTCTCGGTGGGCACATTATATACGTCTGTATCGTAATATAACCTAACCTAACCCATCTAGCCCCTCGCTTGTAATGTTTTGCAGAATCCCTGTCGTGTCGGCCCGTACGTCTCGGTGCGGACATTATATACGTCTATAACGTTATATATGCTAACCTAAGCGAACCTAACATCTCGGATGTAGTATTTCACAACATTCCTGGCTGGTCGGCCCCACTTCTCGGTGGGAACATTATATACGTTTATAACGTAATATAACCTAACCTAACCCATCTAGCCCCTCGCTGGTTATGTTTTACAAAATCCCAGTCTTGTCGGCACGTACTTTTCCGTGGGGACATTATATATGTCTATAATTTTATATATCCTAACCTAAGGCAACTTAACATCTCGGATGTAGTATTTTCCAACATTCCTGGCGGGTCAGTCCCTACTTCTCGGTGGGCACATTATATACGTCTATATCGTAATATAACCTAACCTAACCCATCTAGACCCTCGCTGGTAATGTTTTACAAAATCCCGGTCGTGTCGGCCCGTACTTCTCCGTGGGGACATTATATACGTCTATAACGTTATATATCCTAACCTAAGGGAACCTAACATCACGGATGTAGTATTTCACAACATTCCTGGCTGGTCGGCCCCACTTCTCGGTGGGAACATTATATACGTTTATAACGAAGTATAACCTAACCTAACCCATCTAGACCCTCGCTTGTAATGTTTTACAGAATCCCGGTCGTGTCGTCCCGTACGTCTCGGCGCGGACATTATATACGTCTATAACGTTTTATATCCTAGCCAAAGGCAACCTAACATCTCGAATGTAGTATTTCACAACATTCCTGGCGGGTCGGTCCCACTTCTCGGTGGGAACATTATTTACGTCTATAACGTAATATAACCTAACCTAATCCATCTAGACCCTCGCTGGTAATGTTTTACAAAATCCCGGTCGTGTCGGCCCGTACTTCTCCGTGGGGACATTATATACGTCTATATCGTTATATATCCTAACCTAAGGCAACCTAACATCTCGGATGTAGTATTTTCCAACATTCCTGGCGGGTCGGCCCCTACTTCTAGGTGGGCACATTATATACGTCTATATCGTAATATAACCAAACCTAACCCATCTAGACCCTCGCTGGTAATGTTTTACAAAATCCCGGTCGTGTCGGCCCGTACTTCTCCGTGGGGACATTATATACGTCTATAACGTTATATATCCTAACCTAAGGGAACCTAACATCACGGATGTAGTATTTCACAACATTCCTGGCTGGTCGGCCCCACTTCTCGGTGGGAAAATTATATACGTTTATAACGTAGTATAACCTAACCTAACCCATCTAGCCCCTCGCTTGTAATGTTTTGCAGAATCCCGGTCGTGTCGGCCCGTACGTCTCCGTGCGGACATTATATACGTCTATAACGTTATATATCCTAACCTAAGGGTACCTAACATCTCGCATGTAGTATTTCACAACATTCCTGGCTGGTCGGGCCCACTTCTCGGTGGGAACATTATATACGTTTATAACGAAGTATAACCTAACCTAACCCATCTAGACCCTCGCTTGTAATGTTTTACAGAATCACGGTCGTGTCGTCCCGTACGTCTCGGCGCGGACATTATATACGTCTATAACGTTTTATATCCTAGCCAAAGGCAACCTAACATCTCGAATGTAGTATTTCACAACATTCCTGGCGGGTCGGTCCCACTTCTCGGTGGGAACATTATTTACGTCTATAACGTAATATAACCAAACCTAATCCATCTAGACCCTCGCTGGTAATGTTTTACAAAATCCCGGTCGTGTCGGACCGTACTTCTCCGTGGGGACATTATATACGTCTATATCGTGATATATCCTAACCTAAGGCAACCTAACATCTCGGATGTAGTATTTTCCAACATACCTGGCGGGTCGGCCCCTACTTCTAGGTGGGCACATTATATACGTCTATATCGTAATATAACCAAACCTAACCCATCTAGACCCTCGCTGGTAATGTTCTACAAAATCCCGGTCGTGTCGTCTCGTACGTCTCGGTGCGGACATTATATACGTCTATAACGTTATATATCCTAACCTAAGGGAACCTAACATCACGGATGTAGTATTTTACAACATTCCTGGCTGGTCGGCCCCACTTCTCGGTGGGAAAATTATATACGTTTATAACGTAGTATAACCTAACCTAACCCATCTAGACCCTCGCTGGTAATGTTCTACAAAATCCCGGTCGTGTCGTCTCGTACGTCTCGGTGCGTACATTGTATACGTCTATAACGTTATATATCCTAACCTAAGGGAACCTAACATCACGGATGTAGTATTTCACAACATTCCTGGCTGGTCGGCCCCACTTCTCGGTGGGAAAATTATATACGTTTATAACGTAGTATAACCTAACCTAACCCATCTAGCACCTCGCTTGTAATGTTTTGCAGAATCCCGGTCGTGTCGGCCCGTACGTCTCGGTGCGGACATTATATACGTCTATAACGTTATATATCCTAACCTAAGGGTACCTAACATCTCGCATGTAGTATTTCACAACATTCCTGGCTGGTCGGCCCCACTTCTCGGTGGGAACCTTATATACGTTTATAACGAAGTATAACCTAACCTAACCCATCTAGACCCTCGCTTGTAATGTTTTACAGAATCCCGGTCGTGTCGTCCCGTACGTCTCGGCACGGACATTATATACGTCTATAACGTTTCATATCCTAACCAAAGGCAACCTGACATTTCGAATGTAGTATTTCACAACATTGCTGGCGGGTCGGCTCCACTTCTCGGTGGGAACATTATTTACGTCTATAACGTAATATAACCTAACCTAATCCATCTAGACCCTCGCTGGTAATGTTTTACAAAATCCCGGTCGTGTCGGCCCGTACTTCTCCGTGGGGACATTATATACGTCTATATCGTTATATATCCTAACATAAGGCAACCTAACATCTCGGATGTAGTATTTTCCAACATTCCTGGCGGGTCGGCCCCTACTTCTCGGTGGGCACATTATATACGTCTATATCGTAATATAACCAAACCTAACCCATCTAGACCCTCGCTGGTAATGTTTTACAAAATCCCGGTTGTGTCGGCCCGTACTTCTCCGTGGGGACATTATATACGTCTATATCGTTATATATCCTAACGTAAGGCAACTTAACAGCTCCGATGTAGTATTTTCCAACATTCCTGGCGGGTCGGCCCCTACTTCTCGGTGGGCCACATTATATACGTCTGTATCGTAATATAACCTAACCTAACCCATCTAGCCCCTCGCTTGTAATGTTTTGCAGAATCCCTGTCGTGTCGGCCCGTACGTCTCGGTGCGGACATTATATACGTCTATAACGTTATATATGCTAACCTAAGCGAACCTAACATCTCGGATGTAGTATTTCACAACATTCCTGGCTGGTCGGCCCCACTTCTCGGTGGGAACATTATATACGTTTATAACGTAATATAACCTAACCTAACCCATCTAGCCCCTCGCTGGTTATGTTTTACAAAATCCCAGTCTTGTCGGCCCGTACTTTTCCGTGGGGACATTATATATGTCTATAATTTTATATATCCTAACCTAAGGCAACTTAACATCTCGGATGTAGTATTTTCCAACATTCCTGGCGGGTCAGTCCCTACTTCTCGGTGGGCACATTATATACGTCTATATCGTAATATAACCTAACCTAACCCATCTAGACCCTCGCTGGTAATGTTTTACAGAATCCCGGTCGTGTCGTCTCGTACGTCTCGGTGCGGACATTATATACGTCTATAACGTTATATATCCTAACCTAAGGGAACCTAACATCACGGATGTAGTATTTCACAACATTCGTGGCTGGTCGGCACCACATCTCGGTGGGAAAATTATATACGTTTATAACGTAGTATAACCTAACCTAACCCATCTAGCCCCTCGCTTGTAATGTTTTGCAGAATCCCGGTCGTGTCGGCCCGTACGTCTCGGTGCGGACATTATATACGTCTATAACGTTATATATCCTAACCTAAGCGAACCTAACATCTCGGATGTAGTATTTCACAACATTCCTGGCTGGTCGGCCCCACTTCTCGGTTGGAACATTATATACGTTTATAACGAAGTATAACTTAACCTAACCCATCTAGACCCTCGCTTGTAATGTTTTACACAATCCCGGTCGTGTCGTCCCGTACGTCTCGGTGCGGGCATTATATACGTCTATTACGTTATATATCCTAACCAAAGGCAACCTAACATCTCGAATGTAGTATTTCACAACATTCCTGGCGGGTCGGCCCCACCTCTCGGTGGGAACATTATCTACGTCTATAACGTAATATAACCTAACCTAATCCATCTAGACCCTCGCTGGTAATGTTTTACAAAATCCCGGTCGTGTCGGCCCGTACGTCTCGGTGCGGACATTATATACGTCTATAACGTAATATATCCTAACCTAAGGGAACCTAACATCACGGATGTAGTATTTCACAACATTCGTGGCTGGTCGGCACCACATCTCGGTGGGAAAATTATATACGTTTATAACGTAGTATAACCTAACCTAACCCATCTAGCCCCTCGCTTGTAATGTTTTGCAGAATCCCGGTCGTGTCGGCCCGTACGTCTCGGTGCGGACATTATATACGTCTATAACGTTATATATCCTAACCTAAGCGAACCTAACATCTCGGATGTAGTATTTCACAACATTCCTGGCTGGTCGGCCCCACTTCTCGGTTGGAACATTATATACGTTTATAACGAAGTATAACTTAACCTAACCCATCTAGACCCTCGCTTGTAATGTTTTACACAATCCCGGTCGTGTCGTCCCGTACGTCTCGGTGCGGGCATTATATACGTCTATTACGTTATATATCCTAACCAAAGGCAACCTAACATCTCGAATGTAGTATTTCACAACATTCCTGGCGGGTCGGCCCCACTTCTCGGTGGGAACATTATCTACGTCTATAATGTAATATAACCTAACCTAATCCATCTAGACCCTCGCTGGTAATGTTTTACAAAATCCCGGTCGTGTCGGCCCGTACGTCTCGGTGCGGACATTATATACGTCTATAACGTTATATATGCTAACCTAAGCGAACCTAACATCTCGGATGTAGTATTTCACAACATTCCTGGCTGGTCGGCCCCACTTCTCGGTGGGAACATTATATACGTTTATAACGTAATATAACCTAACCTAACCCATCTAGCCCCTCGCTGGTTATGTTTTACAAAATCCCAGTCTTGTCGGCCCGTACTTTTCCGTGGGGACATTATATATGTCTATAATTTTATATATCCTAACCTAAGGCAACTTAACATCTCGGATGTAGTATTTTCCAACATTCCTGGCGGGTCAGTCCCTACTTCTCGGTGGGCACATTATATACGTCTATATCGTAATATAACCTAACCTAACCCATCTAGACCCTCGCTGGTAATGTTTTACAGAATCCCGGTCGTGTCGTCTCGTACGTCTCGGTGCGGACATTATATACGTCTATAACGTTATATATCCTAACCTAAGGGAACCTAACATCACGGATGTAGTATTTCACAACATTCGTGGCCGGTCGGCACCACATCTCGGTGGGAAAATTATATACGTTTATAACGTAGTATAACCTAACCTAACCCATCTAGCCCCTCGCTTGTAATGTTTTGCAGAATCCCGGTCGTGTCGGCTGTACGTCTCGGTGCGGACATTATATACGTCTATAACGTTATATATCCTAACCTAAGCGAACCTAACATCTCGGATGTAGTATTTCACAACATTCCTGGCTGGTCGGCCCCACTTCTCGGTTGGAACATTATATACGTTTATAACGAAGTATAACTTAACCTAACCCATCTAGACCCTCGCTTGTAATGTTTTACACAATCCCGGTCGTGTCGTCCCGTACGTCTCGGTGCGGGCATTATATACGTCTATTACGTTATATATCCTAACCAAAGGCAACCTAACATCTCGAATGTAGTATTTCACAACATTCCTGGCGGGTCGGCCCCACTTCTCGGTGGGAACATTATCTACGTCTATAACGTAATATAACCTAACCTAATCCATCTAGACCCTCGCTGGTAATGTTTTACAAAATCCCGGTCGTGTCGGCCCGTACTTCTCCGTGGGGACATTATATACGTCTATAACGTTATATATCCTAACCTAAGGGAACCTAACATCACGGATGTAGTATTTCACAACATTCCTGGCTGGTCGGCCCCACTTCTCGGTGGGAAAATTATATACGTTTATAACGTAGTATAACCTAACCTAACCCTTCTAGACCCTCGCTTGTAATGTTTTACAGAATCACGGTCGTGTCGTCCCGTACGTCTCGGCGCGGACATTATATACGTCTATAACGTTTTATATCCTAGCCAAAGGCAACCTAACATCTCGAATGTAGTATTTCACAACATTCCTGGCGGGTCGGTCCCACTTCTCGGTGGGAACATTATTTACGTCTATAACGTAATATAACCTAACCTAATCCATCTAGACCCTCGCTGGTAATGTTTTACAAAATCCCGGTCGTGTCGGCCCGTACTTCTCCGTGGGGACATTATATACGTCTATATCGTGATATATCCTAACCTAAGGCAACCTAACATCTCGGATGTAGTATTTTCCAACATACCTGGCGGGTCGGCCCCTACTTCTAGGTGGGCACATTATATACGTCTATATCGTAATATAACCAAACCTAACCCATCTAGACCCTCGCTGGTAATGTTCTACAAAATCCCGGTCGTGTCGTCTCGTACGTCTCGGTGCGGACATTATATACGTCTATAACGTTATATATCCTAACCTAAGGGAACCTAACATCACGGATGTAGTATTTTACAACATTCCTGGCTGGTCGGCCCCACTTCTCGGTGGGAAAATTATATACGTTTATAACGTAGTATAACCTAACCTAACCCATCTAGACCCTCGCTGGTAATGTTCTACAAAATCCCGGTCGTGTCGTCTCGTACGTCTCGGTGCGGACATTGTATACGTCTATAACGTTATATATCCTAACCTAAGGGAACCTAACATCACGGATGTAGTATTTCACAACATTCCTGGCTGGTCGGCCCCACTTCTCGGTGGGAAAATTATATACGTTTATAACGTAGTATAACCTAACCTAACCCATCTAGCACCTCGCTTGTAATGTTTTGCAGAATCCCGGTCGTGTCGGCCCGTACGTCTCGGTGCGGACATTATATACGTCTATAACGTTATATATGCTAACCTAAGGGTACCTAACATCTCGCATGTAGTATTTCACAACATTCCTGGCTGGTCGGCCCCACTTCTCGGTGGGAACCTTATATACGTTTATAACGAAGTATAACCTAACCTAACCCATCTAGACCCTCGCTTGTAATGTTTTACAGAATCCCGGTCGTGTCGTCCCGTACGTCTCGGCACGGACATTATATACGTCTATAACGTTTCATATCCTAACCAAAGGCAACCTGACATCTCGAATGTAGTATTTCACAACATTCCTGGCGGGTCGGCTCCACTTCTCGTTGGGAACATTATTTACGTCTATAACGTAATATAACCTAACCTAATCCATCTAGACCCTCGCTGGTAATGTTTTACAAAATCCCGGTCGTGTCGGCCCGTACTTCTCCGTGGGGACATTATATACGTCTATATCGTTATATATCCTAACCTAAGGCAACCTAACATCTCGGATGTAGTATTTTCCAACATTCCTGGCGGGTCGGCCCCTACTTCTCGGTGGGCACATTATATACGTCTATATCGTAATATAACCAAACCTAACCCATCTAGACCCTCGCTGCTAATGTTTTACAAAATCCCGGTTGTGTCGGCCCGTACTTCTCCGTGGGGACATTATATACGTCTATATCGTTATATATCCTAACGTAAGGCAACTTAACAGCTCCGATGTAGTATTTTCCAACATTCCTGGCGGGTCGGCCCCTACTTCTCGGTGGGCCACGTTATATACGTCTGTATCGTAATATAACCTAACCTAACCCATCTAGCCCCTCGCTTGTAATGTTTTGCAGAATCCCTGTCGTGTCGGCCCGTACGTCTCGGTGCGGACATTATATACGTCTATAACGTTATATATGCTAACCTAAGGGAACCTAACATCTCGGATGTAGTATTTCACAACATTCCTGGCTGGTCGGCCCCACTTCTCGGTGGGAACATTATATACGTTTATAACGTAGTATAACCTAACCTAACCCATCTAGACCCTCGCTGGTAATGTTCTACAAAATCCCGGTCGTGTCGTCTCGTACGTCTCGGTGCGGACATTATATACGTCTATAACGTTATATATCCTAACCTAAGGGAACCTAACATCACGGATGTAGTATTTCACAACATTCCTGGCTGGTCGGCCCCACTTCTCGGTGGGAAAATTATATACGTTTATAACGTAGCATAACCTAACCTAACCCATCTAGCACCTCGCTTGTAATGTTTTGCAGAATCCCGGTCGTGTCGGCCCGTACGTCTCGGTGCGGACATTATATACGTCTATAACGTTATATATGCTAACCTAAGGGTACCTAACATCTCGCATGTAGTATTTCACAACATTCCTGGCTGGTCGGCCCCACTTCTCGGTGGGAACCTTATATACGTTTATAACGAAGTATAACCTAACCTAACCCATCTAGACCCTCGCTTGTAATGTTTTACAGAATCCCGGTCGTGTCGTCCCGTACGTCTCGGCACGGACATTATATACGTCTATAACGTTTCATATCCTAACCAAAGGCAACCTGACATCTCGAATGTAGTATTTCACAACATTCCTGGCGGGTCGGCTCCACTTCTCGTTGGGAACATTATTTACGTCTATAACGTAATATAACCTAACCTAATCCATCTAGACCCTCGCTGGTAATGTTTTACAAAATCCCGGTCGTGTCGGCCCGTACTTCTCCGTGGGGACATTATATACGTCTATATCGTTATATATCCTAACCTAAGGCAACCTAACATCTCGGATGTAGTATTTTCCAACATTCCTGGCGGGTCGGCCCCTACTTCTCGGTGGGCACATTATATACGTCTATATCGTAATATAACCAAACCTAACCCATCTAGACCCTCGCTGCTAATGTTTTACAAAATCCCGGTTGTGTCGGCCCGTACTTCTCCGTGGGGACATTATATACGTCTATATCGTTATATATCCTAACGTAAGGCAACTTAACAGCTCCGATGTAGTATTTTCCAACATTCCTGGCGGGTCGGCCCCTACTTCTCGGTGGGCCACGTTATATACGTCTGTATCGTAATATAACCTAACCTAACCCATCTAGCCCCTCGCTTGTAATGTTTTGCAGAATCCCTGTCGTGTCGGCCCGTACGTCTCGGTGCGGACATTATATACGTCTATAACGTTATATATGCTAACCTAAGGGAACCTAACATCTCGGATGTAGTATTTCACAACATTCCTGGCTGGTCGGCCCCACTTCTCGGTGGGAACATTATATACGTTTATAACGTAGTATAACCTAACCTAACCCATCTAGACCCTCGCTGGTAATGTTCTACAAAATCCCGGTCGTGTCGTCTCGTACGTCTCGGTGCGGACATTATATACGTCTATAACGTTATATATCCTAACCTAAGGGAACCTAACATCACGGATGTAGTATTTCACAACATTCCTGGCTGGTCGGCCCCACTTCTCGGTGGGAAAATTATATACGTTTATAACGTAGCATAACCTAACCTAACCCATCTAGCACCTCGCTTGTAATGTTTTGCAGAATCCCGGTCGTGTCGGCCCGTACGTCTCGGTGCGGACATTATATACGTCTATAACGTTATATATCCTAACCTAAGGGTACCTAACATCTCGCATGTAGTATTTCACAACATTCCTGGCTGGTCGGCCCCACTTCTCGGTGGGAACCTTATATACGTTTATAACGAAGTATAACCTAACCTAACCCATCTAGACCCTCGCTTGTAATGTTTTACAGAATCCCGGTCGTGTCGTCCCGTACGTCTCGGCGCGGACATTATATACGTCTATAACGTTTCATATCCTAACCAAAGGCAACCTAACATCTCGAATGTAGTATTTCAGAACATTCCTGGCGGGTCGGCTCCACTTCTCGGTGGGAACATTATTTACGTCTATAACGTAATATAACCTAACCTAATCCATCTAGACCCTCGCTGGTAATGTGTTACAAAATCCCGGTCGTGTCGGCCCGTACTTCTCCGTGGGGACATTATATACGTCTATATCGTTATATATCCTAACCTAAGGCAACCTAACATCTCGGATGTAGTATTTTCCAACATTCCTGGCGGGTCGGCCCCTACTTCTCGGCGGGCACATTATATACGTCTATATCGTAATATAACCAAACCTAACCCATCTAGACCCTCGCTGCTAATGTTTTACAAAATCCCGGTTGTGTCGGCCCGTACTTCTCCGTGGGGACATTATATACGTCTATATCGTTATATATCCTAACGTAAGGCAACTTAACAGCTCCGATGTAGTATTTTCCAACATTCCTGGCGGGTCGGCCCCTACTTCTCGGTGGGCCACATTATATACGTCTGTATCGTAATATAACCTAACCTAACCCATCTAGCCCCTCGCTTGTAATGTTTTGCAGAATCCCTGTCGTGTCGGCCCGTACGTCTCGGTGCGGACATTATATACGTCTATAACGTTATATATGCTAACCTAAGCGAACCTAACATCTCGGATGTAGTATTTCACAACATTCCTGGCTGGTCGGCCCCACTTCTCGGTGGGAACATTATATACGTTTATAACGTAGTATAACCTAACCTAACCCATCTAGACCCTCGCTGGTAATGTTCTACAAAATCCCGGTCGTGTCGTCTCGTACATCTCGGTGCGGACATTGTATACGTCTATAACGTTATATATCCTAACCTAAGGGAACCTAACATCACGGATGTAGTATTTCACAACATTCCTGGCTGGTCGGCCCCACTTCTCGGTGGGAAAATTATATACGTTTATAACGTAGTATAACCTAACCTAACCCATCTAGCACCTCGCTTGTAATGTTTTGCAGAATCCCGGTCGTGTCGGCCCGTACGTCTCGGTGCGGACATTATATACGTCTATAACGTTATATATCCTAACCTAAGGGTACCTAACATCTCGCATGTAGTATTTCACAACATTCCTGGCTGGTCGGCCCCACTTCTCGGTGGGAACCTTATATACGTTTATAACGAAGTATAACCTAACCTAACCCATCTAGACCCTCGCTTGTAATGTTTTACAGAATCCCGGTCGTGTCGTCCCGTACGTCTCGGCACGGACATTATATACGTCTATAACGTTTCATATCCTAACCAAAGGCAACCTGACATCTCGAATGTAGTATTTCAGAACATTCCTGGCGGGTCGGCTCCACTTCTCGGTGGGAACATTATTTACGTCTATAACGTAATATAACCTAACCTAATCCATCTAGACCCTCGCTGGTAATGTGTTACAAAATCCCGGTCGTGTCGGCCCGTACTTCTCCGTGGGGACATTATATACGTCTATATCGTTATATATCCTAACCTAAGGCAACCTAACATCTCGGATGTAGTATTTTCCAACATTCCTGGCGGGTCGGCCCCTACTTCTCGGTGGGCACATTATATACGTCTATATCGTAATATAACCAAACCTAACCCATCTAGACCCTCGCTGGTAATGTTTTACAAAATCCCGGTTGTGTCGGCCCGTACTTCTCCGTGTGGACATTATATACGTCTATATCGTTATATATCCTAACGTAAGGCAACTTAACAGCTCCGATGTAGTATTTTCCAACATTCCTGGCGGGTCGGCCCCTACTTCTCGGTGGGCCACATTATATACGTCTGTATCGTAATATAACCTAACCTAACCCATCTAGCCCCACGCTTGTAATGTTTTGCAGAATCCCGGTCGTGTCGGCCCGTACGTCTCGGTGCGGACATTATATACGTCTATAACGTTATATATCCTAACCTAAGCGAACCTAACATCTCGGATGTAGTATTTCACAACATTCCTGGCTGGTCGGCCCCACTTCTCGGTTGGAACATTATATACGTTTATAACGAAGTATAACTTAACCTAACCCATCTAGACCCTCGCTTGTAATGTTTTACACAATCCCGGTCGTGTCGTCCCGTACGTCTCGGTGCGGGCATTATATACGTCTATTACTTTATATATCCTAACCAAAGGCAACCTAACATCTCGAATGTAGTATTTCACAACATTCCTGGCGGGTCGGCCCCACTTCTCGGTGGGAACATTATCTACGTCTATAACGTAATATAACCTAACCTAATCCATCTAGACCCTCGCTGGTAATGTTTTACAAAATCCCGGTCGTGTCGGCCCGTACTTCTCCGTGGGGACATTATATACGTCTATAACGTTATATATCCTAACCTAAGGGAACCTAACATCACGGATGTAGTATTTCACAACATTCCTGGCTGGTCGGCCCCACTTCTCGGTGGGAACATTATATACGTTTATAACGAAGTATAACCTAACCTAACCCATCTAGACCCCCGCTTGTAATGTTTTGCAGAATCCCTGTCGTGTCGGCCCGTACGTCTCGGTGCGGACATTATATACGTCTATAACGTTATATATGCTAACCTAAGCGAACCTAACATCTCGGATGTAGTATTTCACAACATTCCTGGCTGGTCGGCCCCACTTCTCGGTGGGAACATTATATACGTCTATATCGTAATATAACCAAACCTAACCCATGTAGACCCTCGCTGGTAATGTTTTACAAAATCCCGGTCGTGTCGGCCCGTACTTCTCCGTGGGGACATTATACACGTCTATATCGTTATATATCCTAACGTAAGGCAACTTAACAGCTCCGATGTAGTATTTTCCAACATTCCTGGCGGGTCGGCCCCTACTTCTCGGTGGGAGAATTATATACGTTTATAACGTAGTATCACCTAACCTAACCCATCTAGCCCCTCGCTTGTAATGTTTTGCAGAATCCCGGTCGTGTCGGCCCGTACTTCTCCGTGGGGACATTATATACGTCTATATCGTTATATATCCTAACCTAAGGCAACCTAACATCTCGGATGTAGTATTTTCCAACATTCCTGGCGGGTCGGCCCCTACTTCTAGGTGGGCACATTATATACGTCTATATCGTAATATAACCAAACCTAACCCATCTAGACCCTCGCTGGTAATGTTTTACAAAATCCCGGTCGTGTCGGCCCGTACTTCTCCGTGGGGACATTATATACGTCTATAACGTTATATATCCTAACCTAAGGGAACCTAACATCTCCGATGTAGTATTTTCCAACATTCCTGGCGGGTCGGCCCCTACTTCTCGGTGGGCACATTATATACGTCTATATCGTAATATAACCTAACCTAACCCATCTAGCCCCTCGCTTGTAATGTTTTGCAGAATCCCTGTCGTGTCGGCCCGTACGTCTCGGTGCGGACATTATATACGTCTATAACGTTATATATCCTAACCAAAGGCAACCTAACATCTCGAATGTAGTATTTCACAACATTCCTGGCGGGTCGGCCCCACTTCTCGGTGGGAACATTATTTACATCTATAACGTAATATAACCTAACCTAATCCATCTAGACCCTCGCTGGTAATGTTTTACAAAATCCCGGTCGTGTCGGCCCGTACTTCTCCGTGGGGACATTATATACGTCTATAACGTTATATATCCTAACCTAAGGGAACCTAACATCTCGGATGTAGTATTTTCCAACATTCCTGGCGGGGCGGCCGCTACTTCTTGGTGGGAACATTATATACGTCTATATCGTAATATAACCTAACCTAACCCATCTAGACCCTCGCTGGTAATGTTCTACAAAATCCCGGTCGTGTCGTCTCGTACGTCTCGGTGCGGACATTATATACGTCTATAACGTTATATATCCTAACCTAAGGGAACCTAACATCAGGGATGTAGTATTTCACAACATTCCTGGCTGGTCGGCCCCACTTCTCGGTGGGAAAATTATATACGTTTATAACGTAGTATCACCTAACCTAACCCATCTAGCCCCTCGCTTGTAATGTTTTTCAGAATCCCGGTCGTGTCGGCCCGTACGTCTCGGTGCGGACATTATATACGTCTATAACGTTATATATCCTAACCTAAGGGTACCTAACATCTCGCATGTAGTATTTCACAACATTCCTGGCTGGTCGGCCCCACTTCTCGGTGGGAACATTATATACGTTTATAACGAAGTATAACCTAACCTAACCCATCTAGACCCTCGCTTGTAATGTTTTACAGAATCCCGGTCGTGTCGTCCCGTACGTCTCGGTGCGGGCATTATATACGTCTATAACGTTATATATCCTAACCAAAGGCAACCTAACATCTCGAATGTAGTATTTCACAACATTCCTGGCGGGTCGGCCCCACTTCTCGGTGGGAACATTATCTACGTCTATAACGTAATATAACCTAACCTAATCCATCTAGACCCTCGCTGGTAATGTTTTACAAAATCCCGGTCGTGTCGGCCCGTACTTCTCCGTGGGGACATTACATACGTCTATAACGTTATATATCCTAACCTAAGGGAACCTAACATCACGGATGTAGTATTTCACAACATTCCTGGCTGGTCGGCCCCACTGCTCGGTGGGAACATTATATACGTTTATAACGAAGTATAACCTAACCTAACCCATCTAGACCCTCGCTTGTAATGTTTTACAGAATCCCGCTCGTGTCGTCCCGTACGTCTCGGCGCGGACATTATATACGTCTATAACGTTTTATATCCTAGCCAAAGGCAACCTAACATCTCGAATGTAGTATTTCACAACATTCCTGGCGGGTCGGTCCCACTTCTCGGTGGGAACATTATTTACGTCTATAACGTAATATAACCTAACCTAATCCATCTAGACCCTCGCTGGTAATGTTTTACAAAATCCCGGTCGTGTCGGCCCGTACTTCTCCGTGGGGACATTATACACGTCTATATCGTTATATATCCTAACCTAAGGCAACCTAACATCTCGGATGTAGTATTTCACAACATTCCTGGCTGGTCGGCCCCACTTCTCGGTGGGAAAATTATATACGTTTATAACGTAGTATAACCTAACCTAACCCATCTAGCCCCTCGCTTGTAATGTTTTGCAGAATCCCGGTCGTGTCGGCCCGTACGTCTCCGTGCGGACATTATATACGTCTATAACGTTATATATCCTAACCTAAGGGTACCTAACATCTCGCATGTAGTATTTCACAACATTCCTGGCTGGTCGGCCCCACTTCTCGGTGGGAACATTATATACGTTTATAACGAAGTATAACCTAACCTAACCCATCTAGACCCTCGCTTGTAATGTTTTACAGAATCCCGGTCGTGTCGTCCCGTACGTCTCGGCGCGGACATTATATACGTCTATAACGTTTTATATCCTAGCCAAAGGCAACCTAACATCTCGAATGTAGTATTTCACAACATTCCTGGCGGGTCGGTCCCACTTCTCGGTGGGAACATTATTTACGTCTATAACGTAATATAACCTAACCTAATCCATCTAGACCCTCGCTGGTAATGTTTTACAAAATCCCGGTCGTGTCGGCCCGTACTTCTCCGTGGGGACATTATACACGTCTATATCGTTATATATCCTAACCTAAGGCAACCTAACATCTCGGATGTAGTATTTCACAACATTCCTGGCTGGTCGGCCCCACTTCTCGGTGGGAAAATTATATACGTTTATAACGTAGTATAACCTAACCTAACCCATCTAGCCCCTCGCTTGTAATGTTTTGCAGAATCCCGGTCGTGTCGGCCCGTACGTCTCCGTGCGGACATTATATACGTCTATAACGTTATATATCCTAACCTAAGGGTACCTAACATCTCGCATGTAGTATTTCACAACATTCCTGGCTGGTCGGCCCCACTTCTCGGTGGGAACATTATATACGTTTATAACGAAGTATAACCTAACCTAACCCATCTAGACCCTCGCTTGTAATGTTTTACAGAATCCCGGTCGTGTCGTCCCGTACGTCTCGGCGCGGACATTATATACGTCTATAACGTTTTATATCCTAGCCAAAGGCAACCTAACATCTCGAATGTAGTATTTCACAACATTCCTGGCGGGTCGGTCCCACTTCTCGGTGGGAACATTATATACGTTTATAACGAAGTATAACCTAACCTAACCCATCTAGACCCTCGCTTGTAATGTTTTACAGAATCCCGGTCGTGTCGTCCCGTACGTCTCGGCGCGGACATTATATACGTCTATAACGTTTTATATCCTAGCCAAAGGCAACCTAACATCTCGAATGTAGTATTTCACAACATTCCTGGCGGGTCGGTCCCACTTCTCGGTGGGAACATTATTTACGTCTATAACGTAATATAACCTAACCTAATCCATCTAGACCCTCGCTGGTAATGTTTTACAAAATCCCGGTCGTGTCGGCCCGTACTTCTCCGTGGGGACATTATACACGTCTATATCGTTATATATCCTAACCTAAGGCAACCTAACATCTCGGATGTAGTATTTTCCAACATTCCTGGCGGGTCGGCCCCTACTTCTAGGTGGGCACATTATATACGTCTATATCGTAATATAACCAAACCTAACCCATCTAGACCCTCGCTGGTAATGTTTTACAAAATCCCGGTCGTGTCGGCCCGTACTTCTCCGTGGGGACATTATATACGTCTATAACGTTATATATCCTAACCTAAGGGAACCTAACATCACGGATGTAGTATTTCACAACATTCCTGGCTGGTCGGCCCCACTTCTCGGTGGGAAAATTATATACGTTTATAACGTAGTATAACCTAACCTAACCCATCTAGCCCCTCGCTTGTAATGTTTTGCAGAATCCCGGTCGTGTCGGCCCGTACGTCTCCGTGCGGACATTATATACGTCTATAACGTTATATATCCTAACCTAAGGGTACCTAACATCTCGCATGTAGTATTTCACAACATTCCTGGCTGGTCGGCCCCACTTCTCGGTGGGAACATTATATACGTTTATAACGAAGTATAACCTAACCTAACCCATCTAGACCCTCGCTTGTAATGTTTTACAGAATCCCGGTCGTGTCGGCCCGTACTTCTCCGTGGGGACATTATACACGTCTATATCGTTATATATCCTAACGTAAGGCAACTTAACAGCTCCGATGTAGTATTTTCCAACATTCCTGGCGGGTCGGCCCCTACTTCTCGGTGGGAAAATTATATACGTTTATAACGTAGTATCACCTAACCTAACCCATCTAGCCCCTCGCTTGTAATGTTTTGCAGAATCCCGGTCGTGTCGGCCCGTACGTCTCGGTGCGGACATTATATACGTCTATAACGTTATATATCCTAACCTAAGGGTACCTAACATCTCGCATGTAGTATTTCACAACATTCCTGGCTGGTCGGCCCCACTTCTCGGTGGGAACATTATATACGTTTATAACGTAATATAACCTAACCTAACCCATCTAGCCCCTCGCTGGTTATGTTTTACAAAATCCCAGTCTTGTCGGCCCGTACTTTTCCGCGGGGACATTATATACGTCTATAATTTTATATATCCTAACCTAAGGCAACTTAACATCTCGGATGTAGTATTTTCCAACATTCCTGGCGGATCAGTCCCTACTTCTCGGTGGGCACATTATATACGTCTATATCGTAATATAACCTAACCTAACCCATCTAGACCCTCGCTGGTAATGTTTTACAGAATCCCGGTCGTGTCGTCTCGTACATCTCGGTGCGGACATTATATACGTCTATAACGTTATATATCCTAACCAAAGGCAACCTAACATCTCGAATGTAGTATTTCACAACATTCCTGGCGGGTCGGCCCCACTTCTCGGTGGGAACATTATTTACGTCTATAACGTAATATAACCTAACCTAATCCATCTAGACCCTCGCTGGTAATGTTTTACAAAATCCCGGTCGTGTCGGCCCGTACTTCTCCGTGGGGACATTATATACGTCTATAACGTTATATATCCTAACCTAAGGGAACCTAACATCTCGGATGTAGTATTTTCCAACATTCCTGGCGGGGCGGCCGCTACTTCTTGGTGGGAACATTATACACGTCTATATCGTAGTATAACCTAACCTAACCCATCTAGACCCTCGCTGGTAATGTTCTACAAAATCCCGGTCGTGTCGTCTCGTACGTCTCGGTGCGGACATTATATACGTCTATAACGTTATATACCCTAACCTAAGGGAACCTAACATCAGGGATGTAGTATTTCACAACATTCCTGGCTGGTCGGCCCCACTTCTCGGTGGGAAAATTATATACGTTTATAACGTAGTATCACCTAACCTAACCCATCTAGCCCCTCCCTTGTAATATTTTGCAGAATCCCGGTCGTGTCGTCCCGTACGTCTCGGCGCGGACATTATATACGTCTATAACGTTTTATATCCTAGCCAAAGGCAACCTAACATCTCGAATGTAGTATTTCACAACATTCCTGGCGGGTCGGTCCCACTTCTCGGTGGGAACATTATTTACGTCTATAACGTAATATAACCTAACCTAATCCATCTAGACCCTCGCTGGTAATGTTTTACAAAATCCCGGTCGTGTCGGCCCGTACTTCTCCGTGGGGACATTATACACGTCTATATCGTTATATATCCTAACCTAAGGCAACCTAACATCTCGGATGTAGTATTTTCCAACATTCCTGGCGGGTCAGCCCCTACTTCTAGGTGGGCACATTATATACGTCTATATCGTAATATAACCAAACCTAACCCATCTAGAACCTCGCTGGTAATGTTTTACAAAATCCCGGTCGTGTCGGCCCGTACTTCTCCGTGGGGACATTATATACGTCTATAACGTTATATATCCTAACCTAAGGGAACCTAACATCAAGGATGTAGTATTTCACAACATTCCTGGCTGGTCGGCCCCACTTCTCGGTGGGAAAATTATATACGTTTATAACGTAGTATAACCTAACCTAACCCATCTAGCCCCTCGCTTGTAATGTTTTGCAGAATCCCGGTCGTGTCGGCCCGTACGTCTCCGTGCGGACATTATATACGTCTATAACGTTATATATCCTAACCTAAGGGTACCTAACATCTCGCATGTAGTATTTCACAACATTCCTGGCTGGTCGGCCCCACTTCTCGGTGGGAACATTATATACGTTTATAACGAAGTATAACCTAACCTAACCCATCTAGACCCTCGCTTGTAATGTTTTACAGAATCCCGGTCGTGTCGTCCCGTACGTCTCGGCGCGGACATTATATACGTCTATAACGTTTTATATCCTAGCCAAAGGCAACCTAACATCTCGAATGTAGTATTTCACAACATTCCTGGCGGGTCGGTCCCACTTCTCGGTGGGAACATTATTTACGTCTATAACGTAATATAACCTAACCTAATCCATCTAGACACTCGCTGGTAATGTTTTACAAAATCCCGGTCGTGTCGGCCTGTACTTCTCCGTGGGGACATTATATACGTCTATATCGTTATATATCCTAACCTAAGGCAACCTAACATCTCGGATGTAGTATTTTCCAACATTCCTGGCGGGTCGACCCCTACTTCTCGGTGGGCACATTATATACGTCTATATCGTAATATAACCAAACCTAACCCATCTAGACCCTCGCTGGTAATGTTTTACAAAATCCCGGTCGTGTCGGCCCGTACTTCTCCGTGGGGACATTATATACGTCTATATCGTTATATATCCTAACCTAAGGCAACTTAACATCGCCGATGTAGTATTTTCCAACATTCCTGGCGGGTCGGCCCCTACTTCTCGGTGGGCACATTATATACGCGTATAACGTAATATAACCTAACCTAACCCATCTAGCCCCTCGCTTGTAATGTTTTGCAGAATCCCGGTCGTGTCGGCCCGTACGTCTCGGTGCGGACATTATATACGTCTATAACGTTATATATCCTAACCTAAGCGAACCTAACATCTCGGATGTAGTATTTCACAACATTCCTGGCTGGTCGGCCCCACTTCTCGGTGGGAACATTATATACGTTTATAACGAAGTATAACTTAACCTAACCCATCTAGACCCTCGCTTGTAATGTTTTACAGAATCCCGGTCGTGTCGTCCCGTACGTCTCGGAGCGGACATTATATACGTCTATAACGTTATATATCCTAACCAAAGGCAACCTAACATCTCGGATGTAGTATTTTCCAACATTCCTGGCGGGGCGGCCGCTACTTCTCGGTGGGAACATTATTTACGTCTATAACGTAATATAACCTAACCAAATCCATCTAGACCCTCGCTGGTAATGTTTTACAAAATCCCGGTCGTGTCGGCCCGTACTTCTCCGTGGGGACATTATATACGTCTATAACGTTATATACCCTAACCTAAGGGAACCTAACATCTCGGATGTAGTATTTTCCAACATTCCTGGCGGGGCGGCCCCTACTTCTCGGTGGGCACATTATATACGTCTATATCGTAATATAACCTAACCTAACCCATCTAGCCCCTCGCTTGTAATGTTTTGCAGAATCCGGGGTCGTGTCGGCCCGTACGTCTCGGTGCGGACATTATATACGTCTATAACGTTATATATCCTAACCTAAGCGAACCTAACATCTCGGATGTAGCATTTCACAACATTCCTGGCTGGTCGGCCCCACTTCTCGGTGGGAACATTATATACGTTTATAACGAAGTATAACTTAACCTAACCCATCTAGAGCCTCACTTGTAATGTTTTACAGAATCCCGGTCGTGTCGTCCCGTACGTCTCGGTGCGGACATTATATACGTCTATAACGTTATATATCCTAACCAAAAGCAACCTAACATCTCGAATGTAGTATTTCACAACATTCCTGGCGGGTCGGCCCCACTTCTCGGTGGGAACATTATTTACGTCTATAACGTAATATAACCTAACCTAATCCATCTAGACCCTCGCTGGTAATGTTTTACAAAATCCCGGTCGTGTCGGCCCGTACTTCTCCGTGGGGACATTATATACGTCTATAACGTTATATATCCTAACCTAAGGGAACCTAACATCTCGGATGTAGTATTTTCCAACATTCCTGGCGGGTCGGCCCCACTTCTCGGTGGGAACATTATATACGTTTATAACGAAGTATAACCTAACCTAACCCATCTAGACCCTCGCTTGTAATGTTTTACAAAATCCCGGTCGTGTCGGCCCGTACTTCTCGGTGCGGACATTATATACGTCTATAACGTTATATATCCTAACCTAAGCGAACCTAACATCTCGGATGTAGTATTTCACAACATTCCTGTCTGGTCGGCCCCACTTCTCGGTG